>JAUTDX010005012.1:0-39524 GCA_030844895.1 Ambrosia x helenae | reverse complement strand
AACCAACTTCCGTGACTCTTGTAGATGCACTCCTAATTTTACCCCCAAAGCAATCGTGGCCTCGACTTCATCACCCTAGAGATTCAGCCCAGGATCGACCATAATACTTTGGGGAATATCTGGAGTAGGTGAGGGTAGAGGTGCATAAATCGGGTTTTTTAATACCCGGTTCTGGGTATGGAACGGTTCTGGATATGGTCGGGTATTACTTCGACCGGGTATTGAAAGAACCGGTTCCAGTTCCAGTTCGGTCTTAGCATAAAAAACCATACCCGGTATACTGGTTCCGGTTTTTTCAATACCCGGTTCGGGTATGGAACGATTTCGGGTATATCGGGTATTGAAAAAAACCGGGTACACTAGGTATTGAAAAAACCGGGGTATATCGGTATTGAATTCTTTTTATACAATCACGTCGAAGGGTAGTGCGACTTAGATGATTATAACGCGGTTATATAATTCTTTGAGTATACTTTTTGAGTATTCGGAAAACCCGGTTCCGTTTTTTTGATACCTGGTTCCGCCTCAACATCAAAATGCCAAATAGTCCCGTCACTTGACACATACTTTTTGAGTATTCGGAAAACCAGTTTCGGGTATTCGGAAAACCCGGTGCCGGGTATTCGAAAAACCCGGTTCCGGGTATTTTAAAAAACCGGGTACAACCAGGTATAAATCGGGTCGGTTCCGGGTCCTTTTTTTACGTAGAAATCTATACCCTATGCGTACTCGGCGGGTAGGGTCGGGTATGGTAACGGGTATACCCAGTTACGGTTTTTTTAATACCCGATTCCGGTTTTTTTTTCGGTTCGGTTTTTTGTGCACCTCTAGGTGAGGGAACACTGTTACTGCAATCAGGATGTGAATTAAGATCCAAGTCGTTGGACATACTCTAGTTTCCATCTTCATTATCTAAAAGCCCAACAATGGATCAAGCCCGAACAAGTCATCTCATCACATTTGGCCTTTTTACCCACCTTAGACTTTTCTAAACTGCTTGAGTAAGCAGGATTGGGCCGGCCGTTGATGCACATAGATGACTTCTTCAAAACTAGTTGGCATCTTATCGTTAAAACTTAAAAATGGCTCAAACGAGCTTTTAATCATTTTTAGGGGAAAACGTTCCATTAGAGCTACTCGAAATCATTTATATAGTGAGAATCGTGTAGCATTTTGTAAGAGATATATCAAATTATTATTTCATAATCATTTATGTTTGGGCAAGTTTAAGGGCAATTTAAACTCATTTAGACATTTCTTTATGATTACACCCTTTCGAGATTGCAGACCAAATTAAAAATAAAAGCACCCTTAGTTGAAAATTGAAAGCTCACGCGATATTACATTTTGACCAAGTATTGTGTTTAGCAACCGCATTGTTTAGTTTTGCCCTTTCGTTGATGTTATTTGTTACATTTGGTTCTAACTGTGTTGTTCCTGTGTTACAAAATGGCCAGAAACAAATAGTAACCATCTGCGCTTACTGCATCAGGTTCTGTGCAGATTATTGTGGCTTCCTTGTTTCCTGTCGGGTTTTGGTCATAGACTAAGTATTGCTTTTTGCGACTGTCTCATGCATACCACCTTATTATGGATCCAATTTTATAATGCTTATAACAATTATACGTTAATTAGGCATATTTTCTTATCCATATCTTATAAGCCACTGCTATTATAAAAAAACGTAGCAACTTATGACCATAGAGAGAGGCTAACGTACAAAGTTTCTTAACATACAAAGTGTAAGAAGGATTCTCAGCCATTAGATTTAGGCGATGGCAAGATGGTAATTAACAATCCTAATCATATTTGGGTTAATCTAACCAGGGGTAAATTAGGAAAAACGCGTTTAAATTTCTGTGAAATCTTAACAGACATAATCGATGCAAAAATTTTCAACGATTGAACCTGATTTTTCATCGTTTTCAACTCGATTAAACATTCAGAATGATTAAACAATCAAAAACATTCGATTACAAACAAAAATCAAAACGTATTTGCAGAAATAGAAGAAAACAGAGTATGATAATTCAATTGATAAAATTAATCGAATCATATTCAAAAATCACTATCAACACATGTATTATTCACATAAACGAACGATGTTGATAATAGAAGAAGAATTAAAGAAAAAAATGGGTTTCAAAAAAGTTCCAGACAATGAAGATCAGAAACTGTTAAACATAAAATCATAAAACGCACTTGGTTTTTTTTATAAACGCATTTGGTTTTTTAAACACTATTGAAACTGGTGTTTACAAAAACACACTTGGTTTTTTTATAAAACGCACTTGGTTTTTTGTAAAACGCACTTGGTTTTTTGTAAAACGCACTTGGTTTTTTGTAAAACACACTTGGTTTTTGTAAAAAGCACTTGGTTTTTGTAAAACGCACTTGTTTTTTGTAAAACGCACTTGTTTTTGTAAAACGCATTTGTTTTATTTGTTTTTGTAAAAAGCATTTAGTATAAATAAAACTCACCTTTACCTCATTTTCCCTGTATATTCCTCTGCTTTCCTCCAACAAATAACCATATTCACACACAGTTCATGTAAGGTTTTTATAGATTGGTTTTTTTTTTCTTTTTTCTTCTTTTTCCTTTGTTTTGTGATTAGCGAGAGACACAGAGGTGTTTGCTTGGTTGTCTTCTCCAAAGATAGAGGGAAGTGACTAGATCTGAGCCACGATTGAGGTCGGTTTGAAGGCGAACAACGTGAAGGGTTTTGAAGGCATCGGAGGTTAGAGGAGAGAGGGAGCGGTGAGGCTTTGGTCTGGCGGTTGGGTCAGGCAGCGGCGGCGACGGTGGTGGTAGTGGTGGTGGTTGTGGTTAATGAACGATCTGAAAGAAACATTACTCTTTACCTTTTAATCAACCAAAATTGGGTTAGTTAGAGTTAACTAAGGTTTACACCTGTCAAGTTGTGGTGGCTTCTTACACTTTGTATGTTAAGGATACTTTGTATCCTATACTTTCTCTATGACCATAACCATCCAAAAAACACCAAGGCAGCAACTCGACGACTGAAAAAGGCTTGAAGAAAAGTATAAATCACTCGCATATTAAAACAACAATATTGAACCTGAATATCATATTATGTATAAATCACTCACGTATAAATCACTCACTGGAAGCAGCCTCTTTATTCCCACAGGATAGAGGTAAGATTGTGTACAACATCTTACCCCCCCTTAGACTCTATTTTAGCTTTGCTATTGATGGGATTAACTAAGTATGATAATGAGGGAGGAGGCATAAAGCTAGTTCAAGATCTGTTGACGTTTATCCTAATAGCAGTTTAAAAATTCAGACAGAATGTCCAAGTGTCTGGGTTTAAAGTTATCAAATGCGTATCAGCCCAGATATCAACTAAAACAATAGCATGCTACAATGAAGAAATCAAAGTTTCCTGAATAAACATACACCAGAATGTTACAGTAAAGGCAAACTAGATTTATAACCCTACCGTCTGTCTACGGATAAAAGGTAATGCAATTTCTTCATTCACAATACAAATCCTCTGCTCCATGTTCAGTTACTACACCTAAAACACGCAAACCCCTGTCAGTTACGTTTTACCTCTAATAGGCCATACAAAAAATATCAGCTAAAAAGAAAACATGTCAAAAGAGTCGGTAAGAGGTTACCCGGAACTGTAATTTTGGTTCATAAAATAAAATCTTTTTTATTCAAAATAGCACATAATTGTCAATAACATAAATCTTCTGTAATCACACCGACACATTTTGGCTTTGCTAATCAAAAGTAACACTTGACCCTAAACACACAAGGTGCCATGTCTGTTTCGCCAGTTAATTAACGTGTGGGACATTGTTTTTGGGGTTTTATGTTAGGTTTTATCTCCTAACAGACCAGACAGATAAAACTGCAAAAAAAAAAAGCTAAAGAAAACCGTTCAAAAACCTCCTCTAACAGTTTATTCTAAATATCATATTATTGTGAGAATAATATAACTTTTATAATCAAATTCAGCACACCAATTATAATACAAAAAATTTCAAGTGTTTGGATGTAAAAAGAGGTTTCGGGTCAGCCCAAGGCTATCCCATACCAAAAATTTGCCCATTTTGGCTCATATCCTAACTGGCCGGACCTACTACTATTTGTCAGAGCCAGCATTTATATGACCTATAAAATAAAACGTAGAAAAACTTGAATGTAGCGCATGTGAGACTTAACAAGTTGAGTTTGACGTACCATTTGCACCTCATTCAGCATTATGGGTTTGGTCATGCTCGATGAAATCCAATGCTTCATCCATGGTGACAACATTTACATGACTAACCCGGTTTTTGTGAGTCACGCCATAGATCTTGTCAGCAACTTTTACAAGTTCAGGTCGGAATGTTGTTGTAATGAACTGTGTACTTGCCATATCAGCCAAACGACGAACCATATCTAGAAAGAGGTTGTCAAGGATGCAAATAATAAAACAAACGAGGCAACACATGCTGGTAGAGGTCAACAAACTATTTGACTAGCTAACACTATATTACACATTTACTTCTAAATGGATCAATCCGGGTTATGTTATCTCTAGTGGGTCAACCAAAAAGGTCAGCTAAGACCATTGGTCATAGAAATGAAATTCACCCAACGTCCTAAAATATTTTGTGAAAAAGTTGGATTATAATTATCAAAATAATATGATTTTTGTAATTAAATCTGACACCAACTATTTATAAAAATATTTCAATAACTTTGTACAGTTTTTGGGTAGAAGATTCTGTTTTGACCCGTTGACCAACCTGCCCACTTTGCCACCTCTACAATAATAACAAAATTTTAAGTATATGACAGGATACTTCCAACTGCAGTCCGATACTGGGGGTCTAGTGCTGCATCTATCTCATCAAACAGGTAAAATGGAGCAGGATCACATCGTTGTATGGCAAATATCAGTGCCAACGCAACCACCGTCTTCTGACCACCAGACAATTGCTTCATGGACTGTGTCTCCCCTTGTCCAGTGAAAGAAACCTGACACATTAATCCAAAATGAAAATGAACGTCTGCACATATGAATTCAGTGCCTACATACCACAACAATTGATACTTAAAACTAGTCTATCTCATATTAGTTTCGACCAATTTATATAAGATTAGGTCAATTCAGGTGCTTTTTGTCTCAAAACATGACAAATAAAAATAATTAGCTATGATTAGAAACAAACTTTAGACAATAAAAGGTTCTAATTAATGGTTTAAAGAACACATGCCTTCACTTTCACGCCAATGTATTTTTCAACACGCCCCTCGGCATCAACCCGAGGCCCATCATCATCATAGTCATTATCAGCGGGTTCACCATCCTGCTTATTGAAAACCATAAGCAGTAAAGTTAGAAATGCCACAAGTCAAAAAACAGCATTATAAAAAACTGACAAACATCAACCTTTTTCTTCATCATGATCAAAAATCCATGACCGCCTTGGACTAGTTCAGAAAATACATCTCGAAAATGTTTAGCCACACCTTTGAAAGTACGCTCTATCGATTCATCCTTACGTTGATCCAGTACTGATACAAGTTCTTTAATTTTCTGTACAAAAGAAATTAAAATGGATTCTTTTAATGAAATAAATTTACCAACCTGAACTAATATATTTTAAATTGTAACGTTTTAGTAAAAAAAAAAAAAAAACTGATAATTTTCTTTCCTTCTTTTTCAAAAGAGAAAATGAGAAGGAAAAAGATGTATAAATGTAACGCTTTCTTTTCCTTTCTTTCTAACTCGATACCACTGTAAAATGAAAAGCTTTACTACCCTTTCTTTCTTTTGTCTTCTTTCATATTCTTGTATATTGTTTTCCAAACTTGAACGCAGATGATTAAGTTACCTCGTCACCAGCATCAAGTTCCTGTTGTCGCTTCTGGAGTTCTTCCCTTTGATCCGTAAAGTTTGCATACTGATCAAGTGCTTTCTTGTTTACATGACTAAACTGCTTTAATTGCTCGTTGCACTTGTGCAGCATTTTATATAATTCCTTTATGCTCTTCCGCTTGTGCCTGCATTTTTAACTAGATTAAGAAGAAAAGTATGTGCCATTTGATACGATAAAAAGGAGTAAGTAGGATAATGTCTTATGCCTATATTTTTGAGGTGGCAACAACCCATTTAGTTACGAATAGGGTCAATTCGGGGCTGTGTTTTATATCTAAGGTCAAAGTGGTAATTTTAAAAGATAGCTAAAAGAAAATTTGGTATATTGGTAATTGGCCAAGCCAAGCAAACAGATCAAAAACTACCAAAAATGTACTTTTGAGCATACAACCTCCTAAATAATTTTATTCAAACATTAGGTAACAATACTACTTTCCTAATCAAATTTTACAAACTATTCACAAAAGTTATTAAAAGCAGGATAAGTTCCACGCCAACCCAACCTGGCATCTTTCAACCCGCACAAAAAAAATCAACCCATATCCAAACTGCCCGACCCACTCATTTAGCCATCTCTACAGCATATAGATCAATCCTAAAGAATACTCAGTTACATCAATTAAGATGGTAGTCAAGAGACTGATTACATTTCAAATGCATCTGATGATAATGGGCCCAATTCTCTGATTTTCTTGGAGTACTCTTCTTGCTTTGCAAGTAAAATGTTTTTTCTACTAATAAGTTGCTCTGATCTTTTATCTTCATTTTGACGGGTCCTTTCATACTCATCCAAACGAGCCTGCACAGGAAATGTAATGCTATTGACAATCACAGTCCAACTGTAATCCCTTTTTAAAAACAGAAGTTACCTTCAGTTCGCTCTTCTTTTTGTTGATTTTCTTAAGTTCCTTGTTTCGATCTTCTATGCTTTCTAACACTCCTGATGAAAGGAAAAAAGAAATGAAGCTTAGTCAAGGAAAACAATCAGTGATACTAGAAATTAGATGCAAAAGTCCCTACTTTTCAGCTGTTGTTTCACTTCTTCAACAGATTTCTTTGCATCTTGCAGTTCCTGCCTCTTTGCTTCTGCTTCGGCATTTAACATGTCAGTTTCTGGAGACTGTCTCACTGCCTCCAGTTCTTGTTTCCTTCTAACAAGATTGGTTGATAGATTGGTCTCAAGCTCTGCCTTCCTTGTTTCAGTCTACCAATTTAAAAACAATGAGACTACATATACCATAAAGTAGAGGTTGAAAATGTGACCCGTTCACTTATGAGTGAGTTGTGTTTTATTTCAAACAAGTTGAGCAAAAATTCTAGCTGACAAGGGAGACCATCAAAGTGGGCAAACAGGTTGAGAGTCAAACAACATTCTAAATCATTTTGTTCAAAGACGATCATAATTAACACATTCATTGTTTATAAAAATATAAATGTAAAATTTAAAACTCCTAAATCAAGCAGAACTCGTTTTGACGCATTACCAAAAACACCCGGCCAGCCAATAAAACAAAACTCATCTTGCCACCTCTACCAGAAACTAATTTTTATGTTAGTCCAAGTAACAAATTATCTGCAAACCTCTACTCGGTTTGCTCTGCAGGCTACAAGCTGTTCTTTGAGGTCTGCTATTTCAGGATTCAAGCGTGACAGTAAATCCCTTTCCTCAGGGGTTAAGTGATCAACAAGTTCTGTTCCCATCTCATCTCTTTTCATAGCAATATTAGCTTTGACCTGATCAATTTGAGTCTGTACGTTTGCAAGTAACTTCAGCTGCAATTTTACAATTCATCAAAACAGTTAGATCAGAAGATTGACATAACTCAACAAGCTGGCAACGGAAAGCCTCAGAAACCTTCTTCTCAAGAGCTTTAGAGATGTTCTGTATGTGCTTGTTAGCATTGGCAACATCTTGCTTAAGTTGCTCCAGTTCCGATCTCTGATGTGCCAGCACAGCATCATCTCTCTGCTGCTCACTAATAATTTCATTAATTTCTCTGTCTATAAGTGCAAAACGTCAAGGCCAAACCAGTTACATATGTTGAGATAGAAAATCTTGAAGAATAAAAGACAAACATCAAAGTCATTTATTCATTTCTCAATTGTAGGAGTAATAGTAACAAAACTTGACCATATTTATACGAATCGATCAATGTAGGTTATGATCTATCTCTAATGAGTCAAATGGGTTAAGGTAAAAGACGTGAATTTAAAAAAGAAAAAAAAAGACAGGTCATATGGGTCAAGCAGGTTGAAAACCCTTCAAGATGTATTTAAATGCTTCAAACCTTCTAAACCACATATTAAAAGATGTTCCAATTATTATTGGAAGTTTTGCACTCAGTTATGGCACCAATCATTTATAAAACTGAAAAATAGAAAAAAAGTCATATGGGTCAAGCAGGTAGACCGGTTAAGAGTCACCCATAATGTATTTAAATACACAAAATTCTAAGTTAACGTAACATTCTAAGTTAAATTCTTTTGTAAAAAATGTTACTATTATTCTTACGATGTAGTTATACAGCCATATTTAATGCTCCAATAATTTATAAGATTAGATGAAAAGAGTATTTGTGATTCAGTCCAATCCTACCCAGCCTGTTTTGGCACAAGCCCAGTTTGACCCTTTATCCAACTCACCTAGTCCACCCAATTTACCACCCCTATGTGGAACACAGGGGACCCCCAGTAAATAAAGTGCAACCCCATGGCCCATACAACGACAATAGGTATGAATGATAACAAGAGCCAACTGATTTCTAAATTTAGCACAATGATGTAAGGAACCATATGTAACGAGTTCAAGTAGAGTGACTGGACATATAAAGGATATTCTGAAGTTCAGATCTGACATTCTGGAGTTCGTTTTCCTTTGCAGTGATTGCCATGGCATTTTGACGAATGACATTCATAAGCTTTAGCTTTGAACGCCTTTTATCATAAAATCCACCTGTCATGCCACCTTTCTTGCTAACTTGATCACCTGTAAAAGATTAAGAATCAACTTAATAGTATCAAAGGCAGGGAGAAAAGCAAAAAACTGAAATGCAAACCTTCAACAGTAATGCAGTCCAAACCATCACTACGAGCAACACGGGTAGCAACATCAAGATCTCGACAAATCACCGTTCTAGCAAAAACCTGAGGGGTAAAATGGGCAACATCCAAATACAATAAGATATAGTAGCTGTGTTTGCATATTCATAGCTTATGTGTTAGGTACAATGGGCAGCAAGAAGAAAAGAGTTGCAAAATTAATCACCCTCACAAAAACGTGATCTTCAGTTGTTAGACGATACCAGTTAATATGTCACAAAACTGTGTTCAAGTCAATGTATCTAAGCTATCATACACACTTTAACACTTATATAGCAAGAGTCATATGTTACAGACAAAATCTGGTTTGAAGTCTATCTACATGTGCATAAAGCAACATACAAAGTAATAAATACATACATAGGCAGGCAGCATTGATGTGAAGGGTTACGTGCTTCATAATCAATCAAATTTATTTTGGTGCCTAGGGTCATGTGAAATGATTTTCACAAAAAGGTTCCTGTAGGTTTATGTGCATGCTAGAAACCGACACTTGCCCTTGTTCTCTCCTTCTGATTAGTAGCTTTTACTCCTATAACTATACTGGTTAAAATTTCATATATTAAAATATAATGATAAATGTCTTAAAGTAAACTAATCAGGAGCAAACGAGTGTATGTTGCCCAAGCACTAAAACAAGACTACTCAAATATCTGGATGGCAGGCATCGTTGCTGGTCAATTATAGAGCATATAATATGCCAGTAACTCGACATCATAAGGAACAAAAATCATGAGATTTTTTTTATTTTATTTTTCATGAATAGCATGTTGGAAAATCAGGCCCTTGATCTAACACAATAAACACAAGATGAACAAACATGTTTGACTCTATTAATATAATGAACCAGAAAACACAAAACCCCACATTGCATTGACCCAAAATCCTCTATTTATACTAACCCATTACTACCAACTCAAACTCTATTAAATAAATGAACAAGCTCCAATAACCCTACTAATTAAAACACTTGATAATCTAATCACCAACTATTATCTTTTAAACACTTTTGAATTTCAAACTCTTCAATTTTTTCATTCAGAACTATCGGCTCACATTGCTATCAACGTACATGACCGTAGTGTTTTTTAACTTAATGATCCTGTTTATGTATTTGAGGTTAATTTATTGTTAGTGGTTTCATCAAGATCTACCAGATGGTAATTCATATATTATACTGTTCAATGTTCATATTTAGTGAACAACGATTATTACTTATGTTGGTGGCTTGTTCTTGCTAATTTGTTAAATGATAACAAAATTGTCAATCAATTAGATTATCAATGTTAACAAATATTAAACAGCAGTATGCTTTTAAAATGTAATAATGTTTTTTTGTAGGTTCAACCGTTCAAATTTGTAATGAGTCAACAACTCACTCTTTTAATAACTCTGTGAAAGATAGAGGTGGTCCATGAAGTGACAATGATGAGAGCAGGTAGGCGTAACAGGAATTCATTCTAACAAAACTTTTTTTTGGAACATACTGTGACTATTATCTATTATCTAAACAGATAAAACATAGTTGTCAATTTAATGATCTTAGAAGATATAATATCATCAAACATCGGTAGAATATGGGATAATTGTTGAGCTAAAACCATGGATACGAATATGACAAAATCTTTCAGCTTAATAGTTGCTTTCTTGTGTATGGTAAGAAATCATTCAGCTTAAAAGATGAAGCCTTGTTTCAATGCTAGGCCTTTTAACTCTCGATGGATATTATATCAGTGCAAGCTTATGTACCATTTATGTTAATCATAAACATATTTGTAGGAAAAAGGTTTATTAGTATCCAAAATATTCAGGTTTAAGTGTTCTTATTTAGTATGGCATTTTCATATTTTGTATACAAACTAAGGTACATGCCTCCTAATGTTAAGTGTAAACACCAAGAAGTATCCAGAACTATGATTACCTGGCCTGATTAGCTTCGTGGATTCATTGAACAAAAAAGAGTGGAGATGTGTATATATATACTAGTAATGCCACAGTCTCTTCTTATTTCTTGATATTGAAGTCTATGCAAATAACTTAGGAAAACTTTTAATTACAGCAATATACAAATTCATCAGGAATTTGTGTATAGCTGTGTTATCAGGACAGTTACCTTCTAAATGTGGCAAACACTGTATATAGCACTTTACTTGACATAAAAATTATGGCCATTACTAGCAATATCTGATGATCTGAAATACTACTTGTCACTATGATGTAGGCGCTAAATTCCGCTGGGAAAAAAGCAGCTAAAATTATGAACACTAGCACACTACTGATGATATTTAATTTCAGTTGGCAAAATCAACTTGTAATCTGGTCAATGGATCAGATATTCACACAGTCAGATTTATCATCAAAAAAAAAAAAAAAGACATGTGTGAATGCTGACCTGGCCAAATGCTTGATCATAGTTGGAGGAATATTTTAGTTTCTTAAGAAGAGGTATCACATCAGAACTTTTTGGATAAGTGACATGAGGAGCCTTAACCCTATTAAGGGGTATAAATGTAACTCTTCCACCTTTCTCGGCATTAAGGTGTCGAATAACTTGGGTTGATATCTCATCATTTTCAACCACCACATGGAATAAGCTGCACACGGAATAAGGTATTTGGTAAAATTTACCATCTAAAACAAGTTTTAAAATAAACTGAATGAAAAAAAGAAAGTTAAAATTACGTTATACATAACATATAACTAAGATTCTAATGACAGGTATAGATTAAAATAATAACATACATCAGTATACCCCTTTTCAAAAGGTAGAGTGTGAATTTAGTATAGAAAACTTAATACAATGATATATTAAATAATGAAAGCAAGCAAATAAAAAAGATGACTGTCACGGGCTCTTGCATACCTGTTTCCAGCGGTCACTTCAACAGCAGTAAATAAATTTTCATCGCACTCAAGCAACTCAATAATTGAACCATACACTCCAGAAATGTTGTAGTCCCTGCAGATTCTCCGGACACAACTGATCCCCCTTCTTATGTCCTGTTAATTGTAAATTTGTAACATAGTCAAGATATCAGTATGTCACCAGTAAAATATACCTCGTTCTTTCATACGAGTAAACAAAATAAAACAATACAAGTTTAAGAAAAAACAAATATATATGAAAAGTAGGTACACTATTTGAAACCTCTGTAGTCAAAGGCCTAGGCATCTCAAACACATGCCAATAGGCACTTAGTAAAGCCCTGTTGGGCGGCAATCACCTTGATTCAGGCGCAAAAAATGGACCAGCCAGGCCAAAAATAGGTCTAAATCGACCTAAAAAGGAGTATGGACCGACCAAAAACAGGCCTAAACCAGCCTGAAATGGGCTTAGCTAGCCTAAAAAGTTCTGAACCTTATGCTTTCTTGTTTTGATTTGACCCCTTTACAGCCATCTCACTTCCCAAAAGTCTTTACATGAAGCAATGTGGGAGCAAAACCACAGTCCACATTATAAAAACACTTTTTGCGCTTCGCTAGAAAAGAAATTTATAATAGGTATGTTCATATGTTGTAAAATGTTAATAGATTATTAATATCCTTTGACTATTGCATAGATTTTTCTATTATTGAGCCTTTCCTTTTCTCGGGGTGTGCACTTTTTTTTGTCTTTATTGCCTAGCTTGAGACGATGATTTGGTGACGGAATTGACTAACAGCCAAATCTCAACAAAGTGAAATAATGCATAACTTGCAAGACCTAAGGACTTTGAAAAGTCGCCATCAAAATTCAAATGATGCACTTTTATACTTTTGTGGGTACCCAGCTGCACTCACAAAGAAATATTGGATCCTAAACGCAGAGTATACCATAGTAACCATACTGATGCCATTGGGAGGAGCATCAAGTATATTAGACTTGAAAAAAGATAAGCTAAGCAAAGAGCTGAAATTTTGGTATAGCATGAGGTGGTGTAAGAAAATGGTTTCAACATATGCACAGGACACGGGCGTGTGTACACATATAGATATGTATCTAACAATTTATGTATACATATACATACATGATACAACTCTGCATATACACATAGGCCCAAATATATAAACACAGATATATATAGGTATACACCAAATTGTGGTGTGACGTATCTAGGTATACATAAGTACATATAAATATAAATATATACACAATTATACACATACATAATACGCGTATTAAGAATCAAGGCACACATAGATGTATGGATATGGATCCATGTATGCATTTGTAGATACATATCTAGATATACATATACGTATTATGCATGTACATCAAGTATAAATGTGCATACATATATATAAAGATGTATGTGTAGTGTGTGCATGCAGCTGCTTAAGTGGGCCTAAGCAAAACTTAAAACACTGATACCAATATGTGCACAGACATATGTACTATATAGTTATCGACACCTTCAGGTATGCATGTATGTGTGTGTGTATGTAATATATATTCCAGCAATCACTAAAGGCAACTTGACAAAATGCGAGTGACTTGCATAGTTATCGGAAAGGTTCTAGTATTTCATGGTATCGTGTTCAAAATGGGTTGATTTTGGTGATATCTTTTCCAATTTTTTATTGCTTACAAGTTACAACCATCCAGTTCGCTTATTCAGTAAACTATTATTTCAGAAAAAAAGATAAAAAAAAAGTATGGATGGGTTAGTTCAACTCAAACCCACCCGTTTTTGACCTGTCACAAAACCCACTGACCCATTCATTTTTTGACCTTTGTTCTTATCACAGTGAGCTAAAATAGAAAGAATCATACTTCTAGACCTGAACCTGAGGACTTAAGATGCGCTATCAATAATTGCTTGCTAGGTTAGACCCACTGCCTACCTCTATATACACTCACAACAGAAGTTTTCATGTGCCAACTGCCAACCCTACTGGTAGAACCCTTGTGTGCATCCAATTTGGGAAAGTTCTATCTATTACAGGAGTCATGTTTTAAAATCAAAATTACGTCACAACTCACATGCCTAATAAACATTTCCATAATACTTCAAAAACTTCTCAATTAGACTTTTCCTCAAAAAAAAGATCTTTCAAGAATACGACATCAACACCTTTTAGAGACAGGTCCATTTAACACTAACAGGGATTCAAAAAATCGCATCAAATTAATACGTGAACATGTTAACATACCCCAGGAGTAGCATGATCTAAGGCTTTTTCTGCCTTAACAACTTCTGCTTTAAGACGCTCAATTTCAGCATTAAGTTCACTTTCTGTCCCCACAAAGACCTGAAGAGGTAATAAACTTCAGTATCTGGTACATGTCTTTGATCTATATCTTCTATTAAGACATACAAAAATGTGCAAAACTGGAGACAAAAACGTAAAACCTAACTGGAACCAGTATACTCAATCCAGGTCTCAGTTCTAGTTACTGCAAAAACTAAGTTCTCAGTTCGAACCGATTCCATCCCCATCCGGTTCAGTACCATTCCAGACCGAAACCGTTTCATCATTCTAATATTAAGGAACAATGTAAGTAGGCTTTTAATCACTAGCCCAAAGTTTGAGTCTGGTTCATCCCTGGTTTGGTACTGAACCGCTCTAAAGTCTAAACCAATACCAAACCAGTAGTATACAGTCCGGTTCTCAGTACCAATACACAAATTTGTCGGTTTCAGCCCGGTATTGTACTGTTGTACACCCCTACCCAATAACAAGTCCAATAGAATAAAGAATGTAGGTGTACTTTCGCTTATCATGAAGCTCGTCTCTCTTCGCCTTATGCCGATTAAAACCCATGCGATAACCTGATATCTGAGCTTCTAAAGCAGTTATCTCTGCTTCACGAACTTTGACATGTTCAGTTTGTGCTGCCAAATCTCTTTCAAGTTTACCAATTTCATCCTTGAGTAGATTTTCCTATAATGTACAAAAGAAAGTAACATTCCAGAATGAGATCTTACAACAGTAACCAATCAAATCTAAATTAATTACAAAATTAAACATCCCAACAAAGTATAAACTATGGACGAACTATGAAGATTAATGAAAAAACGAATGAGAAACCCCTACCAATTGGGGTAATAAATTAAGCAGCCTCCAAGCCTCATAATACATAATCCAGTTATATGATTAATAACTCGTATTCAAGAAGTGCTATTTCCTAATTTCTAGGATCTAAAATTTATCAAAGAAAAATGACAGTTTTCACAATAATTAATGGGATTGTCAGCTCCTAAACATGATATTGAGATGCAGTTGATCTTTCCATTACCTTATCTATTTATTCTTTTGCATTCCCTGTGATCCAACTAAACATACCCCAAATGTTTACATCTACTCCATTATATAATAAACATGTAATCTTTAACATCTCCATAATGCATATGCAATATAATGATTACCTGCTTCTCATTTGAGAACAGAACTTTTTCATACTTATCAATATCTCTTTGAAGCCACTCATCACGTGCAGCTTTAGAACGGAACTGGGTTGCACGTCCTTGTTTCTGATAGAGTATGCTGAGCTGCTTTTCCCGTAACATAATTCTATAATGGAAGCAGTCCAATACAAAAATGTAAGTATTTGAATTGAGACTAAAAAGAAAACAAACAACACAACTTTCATAATTTCTAGGAGAGTATCCACTAACAAAATTGTGTAAAGTTCAGCTGATCTAAAAAGGTTAAAACAGCAGGAAAAAGCATATGAGAGACTACAACTATCATTCTTATATGTAACACAGTAACATAAATATATCCAGATTTTTGGTATCCTGAAATACTAAAAAAAATACCCTTTCGTGATATCATCCTCCTGTTTGACTTGCTCATCATACAAAGGCCTGATTTTGTTTAGCTCGGCAGTGGATTGCTGAATTTCTCTGCGTAGAACCTCAAGCTGTTTTCCAGCTTCATCCTATGGCATAAATTTTCAAATAAAAAATTACATCAGACTTCTTTTAGTGTAACCTATAAGCCCTTCTACATTCTTGGTACAGGTCTGGAATGGTTACTGGGAAGGTTTGAGAAGGGACAAACAAGTTCAGGTCAAAACTGATACCTCCATAATACATATTAAAATAGAAGTTACCCAAAACATTTTCTAACCCAAAAATTCTTTAACTTTATGAATGATTACACATTAGGGTGTCAACTATGATTACAATAACTATTATATTTCAACAATAATCAATTTTTTTAATAAAATATATTAGGAGGTTTGCACTAAAATTTATAATTGGCGTGCTTGACTGCTTTCCAACCCATTAAGAGCAGACCTTGGAGGTGTTTACTTAATGTTAAAAATTAAAAAAAAAAACATGTAGAAATAGCTACTTATGCATACCCTGAAGCCTGAAATGCATACCCTTTTCTGTTTTCTAGATCCACCACTTGACCTGTTTTTTTTTCTAGTCATTACATTTTACATGCTATAAATAATTAATGGTAGCCTGCTCCAGTCCCCTTACGAAACTTTCGTTACACCCGAATTGACCCATTTCATAAGTAAATAAGACACAAATGACACATCTAATTCTAGGACTGAAGATGATTCAGTTATGTAATTGTGTTGTCTTGCACATTAACAATGAAGATACTTTTGTTATATATTTACGAGGTCGCAATACCTTGGCTCTACTACTGGCCATAATTCTCTCCTCAAGGTCTGTGACGTCAAGTTCAACTTCAGTGTGCCTTTTAATAGCTTTTGTGCGCTGCTTCTCTATAGCCTCTTTTTCTCGGCTTAAACCTTGTACCTCTCTAGTGAGATCTTTATATAACTTGTCTAATTTCTTTACTTCTTCCTCGTCCTCTACTGACAAATTATACTTTCTGATTAATTCCTCAGAAATGGCATTTCGCTCCTCATCCACCTGAATTTGGTAAGACAAATTTACGTTAGGCATCAAGACATAATAAATATTATTGGCCAGGAAAAACTGGAAAAATGCTAAAGACATCAACATCAGGATTAAGTCCTTTATAACGTCCTTCAACTTTGGTTTTGTAATAAGACCAGTTTTGCTAGTAAATACTTTAACTGGTCTTCATTTTAAAAAAGCAAGACCATTCTTTTTTGCACAATAAGCCCCTAAACTGCAGCCTATTCGTTCAGTTCAGTTAAAAAAAACATTCTCGCTAACATAGAGTTTGGGAACTTAGTCAAGCAAAATATTAAAGATCCATGTGGTTATTCCTTAATCTCTCAATTCTTAATAAGCAAAAAACCCATGAGAAACACATTCATCAACAAAATACCTCAGCCAATTCACGACGTGCATCATTAACTTCTTTATCATAAATAGTGTATTCTAGAGACTTTCTCTGCTTGTCAAGCTGCTGATACTTCTTCAACTCTGCTTTCTCTTCATCTAACTCTCTTAACCTCTCATCCAGGTATTGCACAACTTGAATTATCTGATTTCTCTTATTTCCTGATATTACAAAAATATAAGAAAGGATCCAACAAATGCATGAAAGAACTAACTTAACAATCACTTGCCAGTTTCTTGCATAATTTTCAAGCTTTCGCGACGGCGCTCTTCATAAACTCGAGTACCACCAATTTCCTTCAATAGATCAAGTCGTTCTGAATCTTTCATCAAGGTCAATGACGCTATCTACAAAAAATGCATGATTATTTATTAATAATATACACTTATTACTTGCTACTCCACCCATCAAAATCAGAAGAAAGAGATGCCATACCTTCCCCTGCTGCACAACATAATATGGATTGGAACGGGAGAACCCAGCACTTTCCAACAAATTCATAACTTCAGTTTTCCTACAATGATACATGTCCTTTTTTTGTCATAACAAGATAATAAGAGAGCTCTAAGAAGGATGGTGGGTTGAAGGACAGAAGAAAGCAACTGATCAATTAGGTGGTACTCACGTTATATGTTTCCCATCCAAAAAATATTCATCTTTTTTAGTACCAATTGTTCTCCGCAGGCGCACCTCCTCTTTATCAACCTTGATATTACAGAAAAAAATGCAGCAACCGTAAATGCTGATTAGAAACTGAACATAATTCCATGCAGATGGAACACAAGAGATTTAACAATGCATGAAAATTGAAAAAACACAAAGCAAAATGAAAATTTGAGAGTATACCAGCCTAAACAGTAAGTCATCTAGAATGCAAACAGCTTAATAAGTGCATATAATATTAGATTCTATATCAATAAAAAGCAGAAGTTTCATAAAAATTGTGTGACTTATATAAACCTATTCCAATGTACCTGCTTGAGTTCTTTCTTGTTAATTTGTTAGTCCCTACTGTCTACCATATTGTATAACCCTTAAGAAACTGAGTGAATTTCAGGGACAGAAGCAAGTGGCTTGCATAATATAAGTGTCTAGCTTTCAATCTATCAGACTATCAGTGGTGCTCACGGATATGAAACTGATGCAAGCATTTAAAACAGAAGAACATAGATGCTCTTTTTGCCTCTCTATCACTCTATGTAAGTTTGTAACCCCTTAGGCAGTTAGGCCATTATATACCTCCTCACAAAAGGGTATAACCAAATAACTTATGCATGGACTGGATATTAATACATCAAATGATAGATATGCTTGAACAAATGAGTTCTAATGAGTTCAAGCCTTCGGGACAAAATTGGAACAAGCACCATGTTTTGGTCTTTAATGGTGATCCAATTGTCCTACCATCCATGAGATTGTGCACCCTATGTGGGTACTGGGATTACTAGCAGGATAACACCCACTTGGATTATTATTTATGGATACCATGCATACACAAACTCTCGCTCAGCCTATGCATATTTCAGCTTCAAAGTTATGAAGTTTTTTTACTGATAAAAACTTATTTTCTGTTTTTTCCACAACTTTATTCAGTTTTATATGCTACATAATCTGGATTTAGAATGGACTTTTCTTGGAGAACGTAAAAACGCTATGATGGGTCTCTTTTAGGCTTTATTCGAAAAACTAACAACTGTTCCATGATTAATCACTCACAAAAATGTGCTTTCATCACGTCCTATTGGTCACTATAGTTTTATATATCCTGTCTGCTATTTATCCAAGAATGCTTGTATACCATTTCCCTCACCACATTTTGGTGTTTATATCCTTTGTTTATTTCTACTTCAATTGCTCTCTTTTAAGCATGTGTGTGCAATATCGACATTGTGAGCAACCTTACTGCTTTACCAAGGTTGATCATAACAAAAATGTGAGAGAATGAATAATGATTCACACGCATACAAAGAAAAGATTATGCACACTAATAGATGATGAAAATTACCGGAATACGATTGTCAGAGTTGTCAAAAACAATCTCAACAAATGCTGATAGAACTTGGTGTCCTGCTCCTTCCTGGGCAATGTTCACATAAAACTATTATTTAATATCACAAACCAAATGATACGACTAATTCACAAAAACAAAACCGACATACATGGAGGAAGGCATGCCTATCTTCATTGCGCAGGTTATGAAAAAGGTCACTTATAACGAAACGGATTGCTGCAGACATGAATAAGGTACGTTATCAGTAAGTCCTAGTATACGCGGCGAAAAAAGAGAAAAAATAGATAATTAAACTTATAGAGCTACACATACCATGGAAAAAATTTGACTTCCCAGATCCATTTGCACCAACTGCAGGCAACATTCATATACATTATAATCATAGTGCAAAGGTTATCATGAAAAGAATACCTAGTTTTACTTGGTAAAATCTTCTAAAAGCCACCATGGCAATTAGAGATACATATGAGAAAGCATTACACGTAAATTCAATAGAAACATTGGTCAAAAAACATAAAATAAAATGAGAAATAGAGAAATATTATACCAACACAGTTAACTTTGGGACTGAAGTCTTCAGTAGCAACTTGTTCTTTATAGCTCTTAAACCCTTCGATTATAACCTGCAGTACAGCCCCCACAAGCAAATGCAGAGGTTAACAAAGAATACACAGGTTAGACGAATAAAGATTAATTTAAGACGAGAAGAAACACAAAAGATAGTAGTTAGAAGTAAAGGAACCAAGACAGTTACCTGTTTTATGTACATTCTGATATGCTTAGCTTGCTCAAACCTATAGAAAATGATATTGAAATTAACATACCACAGCAATATGAAAAAACAGCATGATAATGGAAGTAAAGAAGTAAATTTCGAAGATGCATTAGAACAATTCAATACTGATCCAAGTAATATAATTATTTTCAAAATACCAGCCACTAGTCAAATTCTAAATGATTGCAATCACAAAGTGTCAGGTTCTTCAAAATAGTGAAATTCTACATCAAGCATGAATAAAAACCATGTAGTAATCAACATTTATTTAAATTTTAATTAGTCTGTCACCACCTGTTTTGTTACTGCGCCGTTTCTGTATTTCTAGTCTAATCTGTCTTCCTATTGTTTGCCTTCAGCCAAGGGTCTCCTTGGAAGCAGCCTCTCTGCCCATACGGGTAGAGGTAAGGTTTGCCTACATCCCACCCTCCCTAGACCCTACTAATAGCTTTGCCTTGTGGGATCTACTGAGTATGATTGTTGTTGTTGTTGTTGTAGTAATCAACATAGCATACAACTTTTAGGCAGAATAAAATTCACAGTTGCAACAGGGTCCGGTTTTTAACAACTTTACTAAAAGAAAACCTAGGGTAAGTGGGTCAGACTCGTAAATAACCAAGTATAAAACTGTTCTAACTTCTATGAACTGGATTGAACAGCATAATGAAGAAGTAAAACTTCAAAGTTCGAAAACCTCCAACGCTTTATTGAGCACAATTATAAAAAAAGTCCGTCGTCTTAACTCTTAATAAAAAGAACACTCAGGAAAACATGCAACTTAACTTGGACTTTCAAACATAACCATCAAATGAAGCAAAAAACTTCTTTACGCATAAAGAACCAAAATCAAGCAAATAAACACAAAAGTGATCAAAATACCGCCTAAATTATCTGGGTAAGACATACAGCATAACATAGCATACATCGCAATCTTTCATACTGAATAAGCAAAAAAAATATCCGCAAAACTACCAGACTCGTAAGAAAAAGTGTTCAGAAGTGCACAAACAACCTGAACCGGACAACGAAGACAACCAGGTTACTTAAAACACAAATACACTAAACCAACCCAAATATTTGCATTTCAGCAAAAATGATTGAGATGCCATTCTTTTAAAAATGTTAATATAAAAAATTACCTAAATAACTCGAATCTTCCAGTGAGAATAAGCAAGTATACAGAAGTTGTATACACACCAAACCGTAATAAACCGGTACGATACCGAAAATCGCCAAAAATGGGTACCGGTACTGAATGTACTCGGTACGGTACGCAGTATTTGAAGGTAAATCAAGCCAAAATACCAGTACCGTACCAAACCGAAAATACCAATCAATAAAGACGGGGAACCGAAAATGTCTCGGTACCGGTATTTTACTTTTATTACCAAAGTAACCACGTAAAAAACCTCCTAAACCATACAAGAGGACAAAAATCGCACATAACTCATCAAACAAAAAAATAAAATGCTACAGTAAAACCGCTCCAAGCAAACAACATTTCTAGCTATACAACGCCAACATAATCTCTTAAAATAAGCAAAATATGCACTAGCTTAAACGAATTGTACTCGGAAGGGGTTAATATGTGTAGATCAAACAGGTAAGCCAATAATTATTCGAGATAAATTATTTGCCCTAATTTCGCCATAACAAACAACTGTTTGAGAAAAAAAATTGCATAAGTATATGATAATAAGTTAGGGTTAGCAGAGAATAACTTACTCCGACGAGGATTAACTGCCGGAGAAGAAGGTAAGTAGGAGTGTCGACTCAGTCAGTCGCTCGTCTCTTTCCCTCTCTTTTTTTCGGTTCTATTTTGGTTTTTCGTGGAGGATAGTGAGGCTTTATAGGTCTACGAATATTTAGTCCGTATAATCCCTCAAATTGTAAATCTTTGATAAGTAGTGTTCAGGTTCATCGCCCTTCCTGCTGGGCGGGCGTTTTGTTGAGGGTTTAATGCGCGTTAAAGATAAAATTAGGTAGTCGTTACTTGTACAAACTAATTTAAAAAAGGTTATTTTAGGTCGTAGTTATACACGTGTTACCGCATGACGTTGTTTGAAGTCTGTACCTATTGACTCACAAAGGCTAACAATATCCTACTTAATAAATACCTTATTGCTAATCGAACTCCATTTTCAAGGGATATTTTACTGTGACGGTGAGAAAACTATAAAAATAAAAACGGTATTGGTACCGATATTAAAACAGTATTTGTTCGGTTCTTCACGATAAAGAAAAATATCACTAAACCAAGTATTGAACCGGTACTTGCTAATTTATTTCAATTTTCAATGGATTTTATACTTTGATGTTTAAAAAACTATAAAAACAACCGTTGTATTTTAGTGAAGGTATACTATTAAAGTATCCTCTCTTCAATAATAATAATAACTATTTTTAAAATTGATGGGCTATATTCTACAATTTGGTTTTCATTATAACAAAACCTAAATGATATAAATAGAGACCTAATAATAATAAATAATAAATACCTATATTTTTTTTAGGTCCGACCAAACTTGATCCAAACTTAAAAAACAAAATGGATCAACAGTAAAAAAAATGAAAGTGGTAGACAAGTGGGTGTCCTCTTTGTGAAATGAGGTTTCCAACCGTCAAAGTCTATTATTTGTTAATTTTTAGATCGAATTCACAAATGGTACCTTGAAAAATAAAAAAAAAACAAGATTGATAGTGGATGCCAAGCGGCATCCACTTAGTAGTCTAGTGCATGTTAGTCTATAAACACTATGAAAGTATCTTTGTTTTAATCTATATATATCTATACTTTCAATAATAGGGGAGTCGTGAGTGACGTCAGAAAGCTGACATGTCAACAGCTTAGGCAGGCCACCAATGCCTGCGTGATGCAAAACCTGACGTCACAAACCCCCTTAAAATATTCACAAATAATACGTGGGCCACGTTAAAGCACCGCTGCTGTCATGAACAGCGGTTCCCAACCAAAGGGTCTGCCGTCAAGCAGCAGATGTTAGCCACAACCTGTGCAGCATTTAGGCCCTAAGTTTGAATTTTAAGAGGGAAATTTAAATTAAGCTAGGGAAACGTGCCTCATTAGCTCCTTATATATAAGCACACAAACAATTCAGCCATTTCTAATATCAGCTTTCAATTTTTTAAACCTAAACAAAGATTTTCGAATTTCTCTCTTAAAAGATATCTTTCAAATCTTGTCGGCATCAATGGACGGTGAAGAAAAGCACGTCAGTTTCATTCGTGATCTGAATCCAGCCAAAGACATGTGGTACATGAAGGCTCGAGTTATAAGGAAGTGGAAGACAGCCTATAAGTTGGAGGTCATATTCATTGACGAGCAGGTAAATTTTATAGCTTTGTTTATTCATGAAAAAGTGTTCTTTTCTGTATGCTTTTTACGTTATGTTAAACGATATATGCAGGGTGATAAGATTCAAGGTTCTGCCAAGGCACCTTTTATGCAGGTTTTTGACAGTCAAATTGAAGAAGACGGTGTGGTTGTCTTGTCTATGTTTGGTGTAGGTGAAAACAAGGACATCTACAGAGTTGTAGCTCATCAGTTCAAAATAATTTTTTATCGTTGTACCACTGTGAAACAGGTTAAGGGTTGGGAAGGTGTGGAGTATGGTTTCAACTTCTTACCTTTTAACCAAATACTTAACGGAGAAGCCAAGAGTCTGTTGAGCGTTGGTTTGTATTTTATTGTTTACCTTACTACAATTTTTTTACATTCAGTTTGGTTGAACACTGTTACTTTATATTTAACAGAGGTTTGGTTAACTTGTCTGTTTTCTTTTTACAGATGTTGCTGGAAGCGTCATCTGGTGTAGCGACTTGGATGTCTTTGGACGAGGTCCTAACGAAACCAAACGAATGTGTAATAAATGTTATGAACAACTTATTCTATGACTGACTGTTTTGAATCTCATGTGGAACATATTTATTAATGTAATAAATTACAACAGCATTAATGTTTTACATCTATGTTTCTGTTGTTTTGTTGCAGAGGTGCGACCTTAAGATGTACATTGTGGAACTCTTATGTAATACAGTTAAAGGAATTCATTTCAAAGATCACTGAGGAGCATTTACTGGCTGTTATCTAGCATGGAAGGGTTAGAGACTGGAACGGTAACTTGTGTTTCAGTGTAGTTATTTTAAAAACATATTAATATGAAGTAAGTAAAGATATGTGTGTTGTCAAATTTTTAGAAAGAATTACAGTTCAAACCGATAAGTATGGATCTCGCCTCTTTCTCAGTCAACTTATAGATGAGGTGTCTGACCTAAAGACAAGGTGTTATTTATTTATATTTCTATACGAAAGTTTACATTTATGTTTCTTTTAGCTTAGAGATTTAATTGTTTTTGTGTTTATGTAGCTTGATGTTGAAACAAGAACAAGAGTCTGGTTGTACTTCTCAAACTGTTCTTTCGTCCCAGACTGTTTATCCAACCCGTCAGGAATTCATAGTTGGAACACAGAAGAAGCGTGTTGATGAGCTCATTGATATTCAAGAGGTTTCAATATTTTATTCGTAACTTTTATATGTCTTTAGTTTATTATAGGTTTGTATTCTTTAAACCTACTAATGTTGCATACATATATACTGTCTTTGCACCCGATGTCTTATGTTGTGGTTGCGACCATAAAAAGTATTGAAGAAAGCTATGGTTGGTTTTATGTTGCCTGCCGGAAGTGTAACAAGAAAGTTTTAAGCAAGTCAGAGTATTTGCAAAATGCTGAAGAAGTTTCTGAAGCCATTCTCAAATTGCCTGCTACTGCGTTGGTTTGTCGAAAATGCCAGTGTGAATGTACTTCCGTTACCACAAAGTATGTAAACCAGTAAATGTATACACATTTTTTGTTTCAGAATTTTTATTTCATTTGATGCAGTTTTTTTAGATAAATTATGTTTTTTTTTGTTTTAGGTTCAAGTTGCAGATAAGGGTTCAAGATGAATCCGGCAGTGTGTCGTTTGTCATGTTCGATAAAGATGTTATGAAGGTCATTGGAGCTGCTGCATGTGATATTAGGGAAAGGCAGTTGAAGGAAGGCGACACAAAAAGTTTGCCGCATGAGTTGTCCCGAATCCTTGAAAAGAAACTTGCCTTCAAGATTGATGTTTCTGATTACAATCTTACAAATGACTACCATGTGTATACTGTCGTCAAGATTTGTGATGATGCTGTTATAATTGAAGACTTGGTTGATGGGCATGAGAATGTACACGATAGTTCTGTCGAGGTATTTATTCTAATTATTTTGTAATAATGATTTATATTCTGTAAATTTTCAAATCTGTTATGTTTATTTGTATATGACCACTTTTTAGGTCACTCAGGAAGTTTGTGAAAATAAATCTGTTAACCTTTCAGAATCATCGCAAGTTGGGTTTGAAGTTAGTCCTAAGGTGTTTATACCTTTCTGCATTTATGTCTAACTTTTTTCTAGAAATTGTATTGTCATGTAACATTTTATTAGTTTTTCCGTTATTTGTTTGAAGAATATTGCATGTGTTGATGCCGTTGTGGATACTCCCACAAGTTCTAATGGAAAAAGAACTGTTGAAGATTTTGTTAATGCAAATGTTGCTGACCAAACTTGTACAAGCAAAAGAATGAAAAAGAAGACTGCTAGATTCAAAACTTAGAATTTATTATTAACGTATTCAGATGTTTGTTTAGTTTTTTCGGTTGAATGAATATATTTTTGTTAACAGCTGTTGTTTAACATCTGTTTTGACAGTGGATGTAATGTTATTTTAATTTCATCTGTTATAACTTCTGTTATGCAATATCTGTTAAAACAATAATGTCTCGAGTATTTTATAATACTTGAATATTAAATTTTGTGATAGTTATTCCTTAAAAAATTTGTTACAATTATTAAATTTGACTTCATTTTTTTAAAATGTTTTAATTTAAAATATAATAAGTCATCAATAATAAAAACTATAATTATCCAAGGCTGTTTGTAGAATTTTTATTGTTATAAAATAAAATGTATGTTAAATTTTTAAAATTATAGGAACAATAAAATACTTCAAATCATTTGTTAGAACAGTAGTTTTAGTTGTTTAATTTTACAGTGGCAATAAAAGAGTTTTAGGGCTGTGACGAGTGTTTGTAATTATGAATTTGAAAAGACTGATTTAAATTTGTAGTTATTTCGTTAGATATTCATTACAAGTCATCAAATATTGTATAGCATGAAATTAGAATAAGTTTCAAAATTCGAATAAGGAATTTTTATTCACAATGTAATACTTTAGTTTCTTTAAAATATTACTTACAGTCGGTACATTTCATGTTATTTCTTAAAAAAGTTTGTCATACAAATATTTGTATTTAAAACATAATATTTCGTCAATAAAAACTATAATTACATATTTTATAGATGCTAATATTTTTGTAGAATTTTTATGGTAAACTTTTTTTGTTGTTAAAGAATAGTAAAAATAAGTACATTTAGCATTAATTGCAGCTGTATTTTCTCTCAGGTTGCATCTAATCGTTCATCTGTGCATTGGGCAATAAAGACTTTTAGGGCTCTAGGGACTGTTTCTAATTATGAATTTGAAAAGACTGCTTAAATTTAAATTTATAATTATTTCGTTAGATATTCATTACAAAGTTTGTTTTAAAAATGTGGTTATATTATTCTTCAGTTGATAATTGTAATTGATCACAGTTGTTTGTCAACATCTGTTCACAAGTCATCAAATATTTTATTACAATTTTTAACAATGATCATATTTTTATAAATTTTTATTGCTATAAAATATGTGTTATGGAAATTGTAAATTGTATTTTACAAACCTCTCATCTGTTCATCAGGCATTATTAAGTTATGTTGAATTTTAATATATGTTAACAATTCAATAGTTGTTGATAAACATAATGAATGAGATGGTTCTAATAACAGATAACTTAAGTGAGTTACATGTAAATATTTCATGTCATTTCTTAAAAAAGTTTGTCATGAAAATATTATCTATTTAAACCATAATTATTCATCAATAGAAACTAAAATTACATATTTTATAAATATTGATATTTTTGAAGAATTTTTTATTTCTATAAAATATATTTCCTTTTTTTAAAGTTATAGGAACAATAAAAGACTTCAAATCATTTGTAAGAACAATATTTTTAATTGTTTAATTAGTATAAAAAGAATAATGTTTAAATTTACGTATAAAATATGTCGTATGTAAATTGTATATTGTATTTTTAACAATGATTATTTTTTTTAACAATTTTGAACAATTTGTAAGAACAATATTTTTAATTGTTTAATTAATATAAAAAGAATAATGTGTTAATTTATATTATGTTTTCATTTAGAACTTTCATTTCCACAGTGTCCATCAAAGACTTTTAGGGCTGTGCCGACTGTTTAACAATGATTTCGTTAGATTAATTACAAGTTAGGTTTTACAAACTCTGTTTTAAAAAGCTGGTTACATCATACTTCAGTTGAAAATTGTATTCGATGTCAGTTGTTTAAAAACATTGGTTGGCAAGTTTTCAAATTTTGTATAACTTTGAAGTTAGAATAAGTATCAATATAAAAGTATATTACCAATTCATCATATAATTAATAGTAATGGTAATATTCATACTAATAATTTAAAACATAATACGTTGTGAATCAAAATTGTTATTACACATTTTAACAATACTGATTTTTTTAAAGAGTTTTTATTTCTATAAATATGTCTTAATTTTTTAAGAATTTTTATTGTAACGTTTTTTTGTTGTTTAAGAGTAGTAAAAATAAGTACATTTAGCATTAATTACTAGTGTATTTTCCGTCAGGTTGCATCTAGTGTATTTTCTGTCAGGTTGCATCTAATCGTTCATCTGTGCATTGGGCGGTAAAAACTTTTAGGGCTCTAGAGACTGTTTCTAATTATGATTTTGAAAAGACTACTTTAATTTAAATTTATAATTATTTCGTTAGATATTTTTTACAAAGTCTGTTTTAAAAATGTGGTTATATTATTCTTCAGTGGATTATTATAATGATTCACAGTTGTTTGTCAACATCTGTTCAGAAGTCATCAAATATTTAATTAATTTTAACTTGGAATAGGTTTGTATATGAAACTTTATTATTAGGACGTTTTAACTAATTACTACGTATAATGTTAATTCTAATAATCCAAAACGTAATACATTGTGAATAAAAACTGTTATTACAATTTTTAACAATGATGATTTTTTTAACAATTTTATTGCTATAAAATACGTCTTATGGAAATTGTAAATTGTATTTTACAAACCTCTCATCTGTTCACCAGGCATTATTAACTTATGTTGAATTTTAATATATGTTAACAATTCAATAGTTGTTGATAAACATAATTAAAGAGATGCTTATAATAACTTAAGTGAGTTACATGTAAATTTTTCATATCATTTCTTAAAAAAGCTTGTCATGAAAATATTATCTATTTAAAACATAATTATTGGTCAATAGAAACTAAAATTACATATTTTATAAATATTGATATTTTTGAAGAATTTTTATTTCTATAAAATATATTTCCTTTTTTAAAGTTATAGGAACAATAAAAGACTTCAAATCATTTGTAAGAACAATATTTTTTATTATTTAATTAATATAAAAGAATAATGTTTAAATTTACGTATAAAATATGTCTTATTGAAATTGTATATTGTATTTTTAACAATGATTATTCTTTTTTGAAGAATTTTTAACAATTTGTAAGAACAATATTTTTAATTGTTTAATTAATATAAAAAGAATAATGTATAAATTTGTGTTATGTTTTCATCTAGATCATTCATTTCCACAGTGGCCATCAAATACTTTTAGGGCTGTGTCCACTGTTTAACAATGATTTGGTTAGGTATTAATTACTAGTTAGGTTTTACAAAGTGTGTTTTAAAAATCTGGTTACATCATCCTTCAGTTGAAAATTGTATTGGATGTCAGTTGGTTGAAAACATTGGATGGCAAGGTTTCAAATTTTGTATAGATTTGAAGTTACAATAAGTTTAAATATAAAAGTATATTACCAATTTAGCATATAATTAATAGTAATGGTAATATTCATACTAATAATTTAAAACATAATACGTTGTGAATAAAAATTGTTATTACACATTTTAACAATACTGATTTTTTTAAAGAGTTTTTATTTCTATAAATATGTCTTAATTTTTAAGAATTTTTATTGTAACGTTTTTTTGTTTAAGCATATAAAAATAAGTAGATTTAGCATTAATTGCCGCTGTATTTTCTGTCAGGTTGCATCTTCATCCTTCATTTGTG
This sequence comes from Ambrosia x helenae, assembly GCA_030844895.1. Taxonomy (NCBI): domain Eukaryota; kingdom Viridiplantae; phylum Streptophyta; class Magnoliopsida; order Asterales; family Asteraceae; genus Ambrosia; species Ambrosia x helenae. The sequence continues at coordinate 10,203 of JAUTDX010005012.1, read as the reverse complement.
CATTGGGCTGCAAAGACTTTTAGACCATCCACATTGCCGAAGAAATTCAAATTTGTTTGTGAAAATAATATTAAAAAATGTTTGTTTGCAAACAAAGCCTAAATTGGTTTGTGATGACAACCATGTTTACAATGAGTAAATTTGACGTCATTTGTTAAAAAAGTTTGTAATTAAATACTATTAGACTTAATAAGTCGGCAATAAAAATTATTATTACATGGATATACTATTAATTATTATGATATTGAAAGTTATTTTATTATTTTATCGTTAGTTTTTTATCGTTTGTGTTAGTAACTGTAATTTTTTTTCAATTTATTTATATTTGTATAAGAGAGCCGAATTGAAAACACTCTTATTAGAGTAGGTATACACCTATTTTTTCAGTCTATAAAAGGCCAGTAACTCTTTATTTCAGTTTGCAACTTTTGTAATACTTGAACCATTGAAAAGCAAATCAACCATCTATACCTTCAGTATATAATCTTATTTCATGTAAATTTCGTAGCTCAAGACTTCTCAAAAATTCTCCGTCTGAAAGAAAAATGTATTACCAATAATCTGTTGCTAATGAGGTTGGAATGATTGTTGCTTGAAAATTCTTCCAATCAAAGGAAAATATTATTTGTTCTATTATAATACGAGAGCCCGACCAATTTGAGATGGTTCTCTATATAAATAATATGTCTCTAAAATTTGTGGTATTTAGAGGCTTATTATTGTATTTGTTTTCTTTTTCTTTGGAACGCGCCTTCTTTTTCTTTCAGCATGGATTATGTATTTTCTCTTTTTATTATAGATTAGATATGCTAGTTAGTATTAGTTCACTTTTTTAGCGATATTGGAGTTTTTGGTTACAGTATTTCTATTTTGTATTTTTGTAAGCATTTTTCGTTAGTAGTGTTTTTGGTTGTAATTTGTATCTTGTATGTAGCTTTATCCTCATATTTTATGTAAAATTATGCAATTGGAATGACGAATTATATTGCTATACCTTTTTTTCAGTATTCTAGCATAGAATATATTGAAGGTACGTTTGAACAATGAAGATTTTCCCTAAACAGGCTAAAATAATTTCGTAAAAGGTTGTTACAAAAAGATATGACAAAATATTAAGCGAAAATATGACTGAAAGATCAGTTGATTATTAATAGTGTTGTATTGTAAATAATAATTATGATAATCTGTCGTAGTTGGTCTAAAACTTTTATTAACAAATTTAATTTTACTAACTTATTTAATTATAAAATAAAGCTTAATATAAGGACTTAAAAGTCACATTAAAATCTTAAACTTGGATAAAGACTGAAACATGTTTTTTAAAATTTTAATTTACTGCAACTGAAATAAGCATCTGTTGATTTATATTCAAATAATGGATTTACTTAATTAAAATATTAATTACATTCACTAAGTTTTACTTATATTTTTAAAGATATACTTATTTCATCTAATATATTGTCAAAATTCAAATTTAAGGATTAAACTTTTGAAGTTTAGTTTTGATATTTAATTAAAAGTTTTTCAATTTGAGTTGTATATTTATTTTAATCTTTAATAATAAAATTGTATACATTGACAGTTGTTTGATAACAGCTGTTTATCATTAAACGGATGTTATAAATAGACTATATACAATAAAGTCACTATACTTTTTGAAGTAGCATTAATTACAGCCGTATTTTGCAAGTTTCCATATAGATTCTTGAACTGTATAGTAATCATTTTAGCGTTTTAGGGCTATTGACTGCCAATAATAATCATTACCTTGAAACTCGAATTTTTGAAGTGGTTCGATATTTTTTACTTATGTTTATTTATCAAAAATTAATATATACATATTTGTATTGATTAAAAAATAATAATAAAGTAACATAAGTATGAGGAATGTAAAAGTTATAAATTTCTGTTTGATTTGCTCTAAGTTTGTTTAAAATTCAATATAATATAAACAGCATAACATATGTATATATAGATAAATAAGATTTACATTTTTCAAGGATTTTTTATCCAAAATTACATTGTTGTGCCAAATTACAGTTACTATTGATGATTCTTGATAATTTCTTCACGACGCTGCTTCCCTTCCTTGCTGATGGAAATAATATTATCAGTAAGGCCTTTCATCTTCTTGGAAATGTCGTCGTTTAGTTCGATTTGATCCGCTAGATATTGTAGAGCTATGTTTCGTTCATTTGATTCCGGAATTTCAACCATATCAATCATGGTTTTGCCGTTTTTCCTTACATCCGTAACAAGTAGAGATGTACGCATTCCACATGAGTTTCTTATTTTTTATTCTTCAAAAGATTCTTTTTTGAAAGACTTAACAAGAATTTCATGGGCTGTTTGTTGTACACTGGTTTGGTAATTTTGAGAAGATGACATGTTTTTATGTTATGTAATGTAAGTATTTGATTATTGGAAGGTTAGATGTGCATTTTAATCGAGTGTTTTGTATACATATATATATGGTGGTGTGAATAGAAAAAAACTTTAAACACGGTATGGTACACGTGTTTTAAGCTTTACCCAGTGACGTTTAAATTGGAAGTATATAAATTTTACAGTTGGCACTTGTAAATATGGTTTTTAATCTGCCGCATTTATAGCATTAAATCTCGTTAATTATTACGAAATGGGTAACTTTGGTTTCAACTATCGGCTTATAAATATGTAGATCTTTTACTGAAAATTTCTTCTATATAGGAATATTTTATATAGATTGCTTTTTATTAATTTTTTAAAGTTATGACATCCCGAACTTGGATGTCACAACGGCAGTACAAGCATTCAAGATGGGACTACAAAGAGATTCACCATTCTACTAAGAATTAGTGATGAACCCTTGTAGAAACTTGGATGAAGTCAGGAACAAGGCTCTAAGGTTCATCCGACTTGAGGATGATAAGAAGATACAAGAGTGAATCATAGCATCCTCAAGATATAACCATCCTAATCAAAAATCCACTCCCACATATGAACCATATAAGCATAAGCCATATGCTAGACCTGATAATAAAAAGGTCAATGTGGTTGAGGATGACGATGACGATGAATGTCCTAAATTATCAGATTACTGTTTTTCTGTGGATGTAACAGGATTAATGTATGCCATGAAGGATCTCGGAGACAAAGCAAGATGGCCAAAGAAGGATGGCAAGACAGGATGGAAGGACAAATCAAAATGGTGTGTCTTCCACGAAGATTTTGGTCACATCACTGAAGATTGTATCACCTTAAGAGAATAGATAGCATATCTTCTGAGCAAAGGTCATCTTAAGGATCTCCTAGGCAAAAAGAAGCCAAGGATTCAGGATGGCAGCAGCATCCCAGAAAGAGCAGCATCACCACCTAAGAATGCTGGCATAATCAACTTTGTTTCAGGTGGTTCAGACATTTGTGGAACATCATACTGAGCTGCTAAAAGACACGCAAGAGAGACAAAAACAGAAAAAGGAGAAAGACCCACAAAGACTTGTTTTGGTCAAAAATTACTAAGTAGAAATAATTTTGTATTCCAAATTAGAAATTGTGAGGTAGAGTGCTATAAGTGTGAATCACGTTTATAATCTAGTTATATTCTGAAAATGGTTAATCAGGATGCAAAAGAAATAAAGAAATGACAACTATGCTCGGGATGGCAAAGGTATGATTCGGGATGGACAGTTATATCCTCGGGATGTAACTGTTGGCAGATTCAAAGAATAAGGATATAAAGTATTAATACACATAGAACAACACTCGATCTACGAGGAAAGCCCTTGATCAGTTGTAGATCGCCGGCATAAAACCTCGGGAGGAGACTAGGCCCCTGCCTTGTTTGTTAATATTAATGTGGTAAAAAGAATTACAACTTTGGATGAATGAGTGGACGAGTGATCTAAGATTACAATGATTTTGTGAGTATTCTAAGTAACCGAGTGTGTGTGTAGCTCTAGTGATAACAATGTGTCCTATACTCGTCCATCATTCCCATTTATATAATACAAGGAAGTAAATAAAGAATCCTGTAAGATCCGCCATGTAGTTAAGTTGTTTAAAGGCTTCAGGTGACCGTTTGTAACAATTTCTTCTCAGTTAGTCGTTGTACCAGCTGTTTCCTTATTCCTCGCCGATATTTAATGAGTATCGGTTACAACTTTGACTCCATCTTTGATATTAGACTTTGGTTTGTGTAAGTTACTCTTCAATCTTTGACTCCTTTGATAAGGGAAGTAAAATTCCAAGATGGCTGGCAAACGTCGTAGTGGTACAGAAGAAAAATGGGAAATGGAGAGTATGTGTAGACTACATAGACCTCAACAAAGCCTGTCCTAAAGACCCATTTCCATTACCACACATAGATTCGACGGTGGATGCCACAGCAGGCCACGAGATGTTGACATTCATGGATGCATCCTCAGGATTTCAACAAATCCAAATGGAACCAGATGACCAAGAGGTACTGCATTCATGACCCCATCGGGTATTTATTGTTATATAGCTATGCCATTTGGACTAAAAAATGCAGGTGCAACGCACCAAAGGCTAGTGAATATGATGTTCAAGGAAAAGATTGGGGACACAATGGAAGTTTACATCGTCGACATGGTGGTAAAATCTAAGAAGGCAGAAAACCATCTTCCCTAGGTACAATATGAAGCTAAACCCAGCTAAATGTCATTTTGGAGTTGGTGCTGGGAAGTTTCTTGGATATTTAGTAACTAAAAGAGGGATAGAAGCCAGTCCTGAACAAATAAAGGCCATCCTTGACCTCAAATCCCCAAGGAATGTCAAGGATGTACAAAGATTAACTGGCAGGATAGCAGCTCTGAACAGATTCATCTCGAAGTCCTCAGAAAAATGCAAGGAGTTCTATGACATCCTAAAAAAGAACAAGAAATTGGACTGGGGACAGAAGCATGAGGATGCATTGAAGAAGCTGAAAGAATACCTTGCAGCAGCTCCACTCCTGATGAAAGCTGAGGATGGTGAACCTCTCAAGTTATATCTTGCAGTTTCCGGAAATGCAATAAGTGCAGTCTTAGTAAAAGACTTTGAAGGGCAACAACATCCTGTCTTTTATGTAAGTAAAACTCTACTAGATGCTGAAAACCAGGTATTCACATCTTGAAAAACTTATTTTAGCTTTGATAATGGCATCTACCAAGTTAAGACACTATTTGAAACACATAGGATACATGTTCAAACTAATTACCTTATTAAAAATGTACTTAGAAAACCAGAAATGTCAGGAAGAATGGCAAAGTGGTCAGTAACATTAAGTGCTTTTGACTTGGTATATGAACCTAGAAATGCAATCAAATCACAGGCTCTACCAGATTTTGTGGTTGATTTCAGTAGTGATATCCTGAGTGAAGTAGAGTCTGAAGTTAAACAATTAAATGAAAATTTAGAAAAATGGACTCTATACACTGATGGTGCTTCAATTGCAGGAGGTACAGGGTTAGGAATACTACTAAAATCGAACAAGGGGACATAATACCTCATGCTATCAGATGTGCATTTCAAACAACTAATAATGAAGCAGAATATGAAGCTCTCATTGCTAGTTTACAACTTGCTAGGGACATGCATGTTATAAATTTAGAAGTATTTGTTGATTTCTTGTTGATTACTAACCATTTTAATGGATCTTATGCAGTAAAAGGTCAAAAATTAGTTATTTATCTTGAAATAGTTAAAAAATTAGCAACTTCTTTTGTAGAATTTTCACTAACACAGGTACCTAGGGAAGAAAATGTTGAAGCTGATGCCTTAGCAAAACTGGGATCCTCTATGATTTTACCTGAAGGATCCAAGATTCCATTATCCATATCCTAAAGCCAGCAATCGAAGAATGCAATCCTGAGGATAACAAAGCACAGCCTGAGGATAGCACCGAACAACATGAGAATAAGACGGTGCATCCTGAGGATAACACTGTTCTAACCACTCAGGTTCAAGATGATTCGTCATGGATGACTCCTATAAGAAAGTATTTACAAGAAGTGTCATCCCTGATGGAGAAAATGCAAGAGCTTTCAGGATGAAGGTATCGAAATTTACTATTATAGACAATATTTTGTATAGAAAATCTCTTGCAGGTCCATATTTGAGGTGTCTCAACAAGGAAGAAGCAAATGAAGTTCTCAAGGATATCCATGAAGGAGATTGTGGCAACCACACAGGAGAAGATCTCTCTACTCGAAGACTCTAAGGATGGGATACTACTGGCCAACCATGAAGAAGGATGCCATGTTATATTCTCAAAAGTGTGATCCATGTCAAAGACATAGCAACATCCTTCACCAGCCTGCTGAACCATTACACCCTATTATTTCACCATGACCCTTCATGAAATGGGGAATGGATATAGTAGGGAAACTACCCAAAGCTCCTGGTGGAAAGGTGTTCATGTTAGTAATGAGCGATTATTTCTCAAAATGGATCGAAGCTGAAGCATTTGTACAAGTCAGAGATAAAGAAGTGGTGTCATTTATCAAGAGGAACATCCTAACAAGATTTGGAGTACCAGCTGAAATCATTTGTGACAACGGTTCTCAATTCATTAGAAAAAGGACAACTAACTTTTGTGAAAGCTGGGGGATCAAGATGATAACTTCAACACCAGTCCATCCTCAGGTTAATGGACAAGCAGAATCCTCAAACAAAATCATGTCAACAACTTAAAGAAGAAGCTTGGGGATAAGAAAGAGAAATGGGCAAAAGAACTTCCATTTGTACTTTGGGCTGATAGGACTACCTCCAAGAATGCAATCGGTCAGACACCTTTCTCCTTGGTCTTTGGAACGGAAGCAATGCTGCAACAGAGATGGTCATGCCTACAGCTAGGAGACATCTTCAGGATGCAACTACCAACTCGGAAGCACTATTGCAAGATTTGGAGACTGTGGATGAACTCAGGGATGCTGCTAAGTTAAGGATGGCAGCCTATCAACAAAGGGTTGCTAAAGCCTACAACAAAAACATAAGGGTAAGGAGATTTCAAGAAGGAGATTTGGTACTAAGTAAGCCTTCCAAAATACCACCAAACCAAGTGATGGCAAGCTAGCTCCTAAATGGGAAGGACCATACTTAATAGATTCCGAAGCTGGAAAAGGAGCATACTGGCTATCAATGATGGAAGGAGAAATTCTACCGAGAGCTTGGAATGCAATCCATTTGAAATACTACCATGTGTAGGGATGCATGTGACTGATCTCTCTGGAAGAGAAACCATGGTTCGGATTACTGGTAAGATGAAGGTGAAGGCTGACAGAGATGAATCATCTCCATATGTAGGTACTTATCCTTAACCTATTTTAATCATTTATATTTTTACTAAACATGGTCTAGAAATAGTCCATCCTGAGAATTTTGCAGTACCATCCTGAAGACGGAACGCTTTGAAGACTAGAGGGCTGGCCACCCTCTCCTACGTTAAGGTGTCTGACACCTTCCTAAGGTTTAAAGGTATTCACCTTTCTCATTGGGATAGCAACCCTGCCTGGAGCGCACGTTGTTCGTGTATATTTTCAGGATGGTGGGACCAGTTCATGTAAAAGTGGCTGACAATTTCATCATTTTTGAGATATACATTGAACTCTTAAGGTTAAGACATTTTTCACTGTCTCTTACGTATTTGGCCTAGTCGCCAGTGCCTTGTCGCCAGTTATTCCTAAGATATTATAGTGGGCCTTAACGCCAGTTATCCTCAAGATTCTACATTTTTGGTCTTATCACCAAGTTATTCTAAATAGGCTTGATCCCAGTATATTTAAGGCCTAGTCGCCAGTACAATAACAATGTTAACCTTTATACAGGTTATTATAAAAAAATTGTTAGTCCTTTCTTGGAATGGAATATAGGCTTAAAGTCTATTTTGAAGATATTTACACTGCGAACATCCTCAGAATGATGAAAACCATCCTAAGGATGACAAAGAGAAAAGTGGGTACATCCTCAGGATAATGAAGACCATCCTGAAGATGACAAAGAAGAATTAAGCAACTCTGATCATTCTCAGAACTATCATCTATGAAAAGAGATAAAAGGTATTATCTGTTTCATTCTCTTATACTTAACATTTATTAATATTTGCAGGATAACAAAAGAACAAAGGAACACATGGATGTAGCGTCAAAAGTGGTTACCATATTATTTATAGATCATAATCAAAATTGATGTCAACCCCTGGCTTCATCCAAAACCAGGACCCATCCACCAGGGGTCAACATCTATAGTCCAGGTTAGAAGAAGATTTGGGGCTTCGTTTTGAAACCAAGATCCCTCCACCCCAAACCTTATATTGTCTTAAGCTATTACATGCCAAAATAAAATTGTCTGAAATTGTTCAACCACAAACTACCACCATAATCACTACCACAAAAGATTTAAAAAAGTGGGTCCAGCCTAGTCATTATATCCTTCATCGCCCACATGAAGATCCTTCACCACCTCAGCCACTTTAAACCTCTGCCTCCTTCACCTCAGCATCTTCAGGATCCTTAGGTGCATCCTCAGGATGAGCAACAGGGACAGGCTCATAGACCACATCTTTTCCACCAAGGCTCTTGATTTTTTCCTTCCAAGCATCAACATCCCAGTCATCCTGCTTGAAACCAGGAGTCCAAGCTTGGAGAGCCATTTTCACCCTAGCCTGTAAGACGAAAATAGTGGCAGATTCTAGAAGCCCATCCCTGTACTCCTGTGCTTCTTTCTCCTGATCAAGCATCGCCTGGGCATGCTCTGACATCACCCGCTTCAATTCAGTCTCCGCCTCTACCAACTTGCTCTCAAGATATTTGCTCTTGTCACGAGAAATCTTCTGAACATCATCAAGTTTGGTCTGGGCATCATGAAGCTCTTTAGCAACAAACATCCAAAGATTTCAGCAAGTATTCATGACCCTGCCAAAGAAAGGAGAAAAGGTAAGTATCTCACTTTAGAAATTTTTAACTAATATTTCAAATGCCATCCTCAGGATAGCACTATACCTGGAGTGTGAACTGGGAGATCTTGTTCAAAACATCATCAAAGCTAAGCCCTTCAAAAGGGGTGACTTCCTGAGCAATGGTAGTGGCCTTTCTATTTTTGAAGAAGCTGTAGCCCTGGAATTAGGAGGATTGGATGGAGGACTTGCCATCTTGGAACTAGATGGTGATGGTGAGGTGACCTTGGTTGTTTGACATCCAAACTGTCAATGTCATCCAAATCAAAAGAAGCAGGCTTTTTTGCTGAAAAAAGGCAAAAAACAGGGATTAATCAATAAATAATATATATAAGACATCCTCAGGATGTAAAAAATTATATTTACCAGACATCTCGGAAGCTTGACTGGCGGTATGACTTTCTACTACCTCGAAAGTTCTTGCAGAAATAGGTAAGTCAAATACTGCCTTGCACCTTAAATAAGCGTCGTTCAAAGGAGAAGCAAGCTTTGCAAATGAAGCACCTGTTGAACAAAAATTTTAGAATGTCAGTAACATTCTTAGGATGTAACTAAATTTTTTTTCATAAAACATCTTGAAAAAACTTTACCACTTTTTAACCAAGTAAGAGGAATCTCATTCCCATAAGGAATAGAACTCCCTTCACAAAGAAAAACTTTGATTTCCAATCTTTCTCAGACTTAACAACATTAAACAAGAAAGGAGGATCCTTCTCTATAAGTTGAAGAACATAGCGATCTCATCTTATATACATGAGACAGGTCTCCCACTTGAAGATGGATGCCATGGTTTCGATGATCCTATTACAAACCATCAAGATTCTCCAGATTTCAGGCATGGCCTGAGCATAAGCCATCCCTGTTACATCAAAGAAATCTTTGATAAATGAAGGAAAGGGATATCTCAAACCCAGAGAAAAAGGTAAATACAGGAAGTAGACCCATGTGGACGATGCAAAATCAGATTTTACATCAGGGTCATAGGGACGAAACTCGGCAGAACTCGGGAAAGCCTTTGAGTCCTTTAGAGCCTGAATATCCCTGTCATCGAAGGAACAGATCTCATTGCAAGGATGGCTCAACAGGTTCTGGTGTATGAAGTCATTGGGGACTCCTACACTTCCAGAAGCTCTGGTTGCCCTTTTTACCATCTTCAGGATTATATGAATATGTTTACAGGTTTGAAAGAAAATATGGAAGAGAAGAGAGAAAGATTACCATCTTTAGAAGATTAAAAGTGATTATAAAGGAGAAGGAGAAATCTAGAT
>JAUTDX010005011.1:0-35381 GCA_030844895.1 Ambrosia x helenae | reverse complement strand
CGGGTTTTGGGCCGGGTTGGGACAAGAATACCTAATCGGGTATGGGGTTGGGATTACCTATACCCGTCCCAAACCCGGCCTATTGCCATCTCTATTAGGGAGGGTTTGGTTGTATCGTAGCGTGGTTCTAAGAGCCTAGATTTTTTTCTTAGATGGAATGAGGTTTGTAACTAAGACTTATATTGGGAGTTTATGGGTTTTGTTGTTTTTTAATGGCATATACACCTTTGTTTTACTACGAGACACTTTCAATGTTTCTCTAAATTCAATAGCTTCTTATTAGTTTTTAGTGTTGTTTGCTTGTTGATTTGTGTGTTGTCGAGCCAAGGTCTCTTTGGAAGTAGCCTCTCTATCGTAAGGATATGAGTAAGGTTTGCCTACATCCCACCCTCCCTAGACCCTACTCTTAGCCTTTGCTACTCGTGGGATTTACTGGATAAGGTTTGTTGTTGTGTTTAAAATGATTATCATGTAACTTCGTTTTCGTAACAGTGTTCGACCAGTGAACGAGTTGATTGACCTGTGCATTTTACTGGTCTAACACCCATTATTCAAACTCGAAAAATTGGGTCATATAACAATTATCATCAGAAAGTCTATTAAAAGTCAACTCTGGTCAACAAAGCCAAACTTCGGTCAACTAGGATTTTGAATTTACCTAAACAGTGAACTTTGGTCAATGAAAGTCAACTTTCGGTCAACTCATGTGGACTCTTAGGGAGAATAGCCTAGTCACTTCGTGGTGCAGTCTTGGGGAGAATAGCTAAACCACTCATGTGGGATAAAGCTACTCGTGTGGAAAAAGTACTCATGTGTATTGTAGCGCGATTGGCTAAGCCACTCGTGTCTGTTGTAGGACACTCGTGTCCTGCAGAGCTGTTGGCTTGTTCTTCACGAAACTCAACATTTTTGCTCAAATCTCACTTAATATTGACGTGTTTTGATTGATATGATAATTGGGAAAATTTTCAAAACACTTTTGGAAACAAAAACCAAATAAAAAAGACACGTTTTTAATTACAAAACACTATCAAATCAATAAAAAAATGGGTTTTTTTTGTTGTGGAAATGAGTTTTAAACTTTCAAAAACACATTTTATCTGAAAATACAACGGATTTAATTGTTTTTGTTACGGAAAACACCCGTGATACGATCCTCGGTTCTGATACCACCTATAGGATCGTCCCGGATGGTCCGAATATCACGGGTTGTGCGAGGCGTGAGTGCGGAATCTGGATCTCGGTTTTTAGCAACAAAATATCAAAACACACACATGAAGAGTTGTCAGATTTAGTTAAATGGCTATTCGTTTGATAAAAACAATTCGGGTACATGCAATACGAATCAGATCATATAAAAACACACTAAAAACCTCTCAAAAAGGACAACCTCTCTAAGTGCTAATGAGGGTAAACAAGTTTGGTATTTATATAACCTACCATTCGCCCTAGGCCTTAGGGCCGAATGGGTTTAGGGACACGAGTGGGTGGGCTTGGAATCAGGGGCGAATACAGAAACTTTTTGTAGGGTGGGCATATTTCGGCTTGACCATTTCGGCTCGACGGTGACTGATCATCAGACTAAAAAATCGGAACTCGGAAACACAAAGGATGGAATCGTGGAGGATTGATTGGGACTCGGAACTCGAAAACACAGAGGCTGGTCTGATCGGACAATCACAGAGACTGTAATGAGGATGGAAGTCTAGAACTGGTTTGAAACGAAAACTAATTAAATAAACTATAAACAACGAAACAAGAGAATTATATTAAAGAAATTAATAGTAAAACAACTAAGAGCTGAAACTTATTTGGTGAGGCTTTATATGAATTTTGAAGTTGAAATACAATTAATCGTGGATCTCACTAACATTTCAATAAGTTTTCTTATTACGCTTTCATTCATTTGGGTTCGTATATTAAATCTCAAAAGGCACATCAATAGAAAAATAGGGTATCTCCTTCTTGAAAACCTAACAACAATACACTGCCCTCACTAAAACTACCCGCATCCCACGGGAGTATATTATTACGGCCTTCGACTTCTTCTCTTCTGTTTTTCTTTCAACAAAGGCAATATTTGAAGGGTCAAAGTATCAATAAACATCACTGTTAGATCTTGGTTTAGTGCGAAATTTGATGTGCCGGAAGGTCGCCGGAGGGTCAACAGATCCTCCTTACCGCCCTGTAGTTCCGCCACTGGGCTGGACCTAGGGAGGGCACATGCCCACCGTTGTAACACTCTATCTCCGCCCCTGCTTGGAATTCCACACGAATGGCTAAGTCATCGTGTATGTGGAAAGCTACCCGTCCCTGTATAATTACCAAATTGTCTTTTCACTATAAAACATCTCGTTTAACCTAGCCAACGACCTATCACTAGCTGGGGACATACAAATAATGCACTTACAAACTTTAGTTTATCCAAATTGACCATCATTGACCCTAACTCACTCTAATCGTGCTTAGTTGCCCCTAATTGAATATAGGTGCCCCTAAATAGTCAAAATTGACAGTAATTGCCCATAAATTACGCAAGTTACCATTAACGAATCATAAGTGAACAGTATTCACGCTAATTTACCGTAACTAACCATTGTTTACCATATTGATCATAATCGACTATCACTAATCAATACTTGCTCTAATTAACACTAATGACCAATGACCTTAACTATCATTATTGACCAATGTTAACCCCCTTAATTATCATTATAAATCGCAATTTCTATACAATAATGATATTCCATTAATATATCCAGGATTGTCCATGATTAACCACGATTGCTATCCCAAAGCTATAAACAAGCTCGTTTAGCAAACGAGCTCGAGCCCCAGCTTTGGTTATCGAGCTCGAGCCAGGTCACAAGTCTTAACGAGCCTACTATATATATAACTTCTAATTAATATAAATTAAAAATATATGTAAATAATAATGCTTATTATTTATGAAATTATGAAAAATAGCTAAATTATATATAAAATAATATTTATAATCAATATTAATTAACAAATAAATAATAAAGATGTTGAGCCGAGCTGAGCTCAAGCTCAAGCCTAGTAGAGCTCGAGCTTGGCTCAACTCGTTTGCCCCTGTAACAGTTCTCTCTATAGTCAATTTGTTCATATATGGTCAAAGCTGGTCAAATTTAAGTAGTTTGACCATAGTTTAAAAATCGCTACAAATTCAACCCATGAAAAAAAAGAACAAAACCATGAAGGTGAAGTAGTAAATCAATACTTATTTACTATATATTTTATAAATATTAATTATTTTCGGTACTTCTTTGTTAAATTCTATGTTTTATTGAATTATTATTTAAAATATTTTTTTTCTAGTTTGTTGCGGGTTTTGCTATCAATATAAATACATTTTTTTTACAATGAATTTTGCTACAAATGTTAGTACCAATAATATTAAATTATTTATTAGATATTTTTTTTATTGTTTTTGTAAAGAATTTTGCTATGAACGTTGCTACAGATTTTGCAACGTTAGTTAAGTTTTTTTCGAGCTTTTGCTACCAAATTTGCTACGAAGTTTTTTTAAGTATTTGTTTTCTCCACGTTGCTACCGATTTTGCTACATATTTTTTAATACTTCTTTTAGTTAGTTTTTGACATTTATTTTCATGACTTAGCTACGGATTTTGCTACCGATTTTACCAAATTATTTTTATTATACCTTACTCCCTCAAATTTGCTACGGATTTGCTATGAATTTTACTTAACTTTTTCTAGTTAATTTCTAAAAAAACTTAATTTCATGGTTTTGCTACGGATTTTGCTACCGATTTTTGGCAAATTATTTTTTTGTATCCATTTGGCCAATTTTGCTACGGATTTGCTTTGGATTTTGCTACGGATATCATTTGCTACGTAATGTCCGTAGCTAAATTGTAGCAAAATACGTTCGTAGCTAATTCGTGGCAAAATTTGCAACCGATTTGTTTGGTAGCAAACTTTCCTAGCAAATGCCTCTTTTTGTAGTAGTGTTTGGAAATGGACCTTGAAGTCTTACGTTCCTGTGTATTTAGAAATCACTGAGTACTGAAGATTAGATTATTGTGTATTTGTTGGCTGACTCGGACTTTATCGCAAGACCTTCAACTAAGAGATCGTTGGGTTTGATGTCCTTGTTATTGGGCTTATTCTATTGGGTTTTTAGAAGGCTCGCTTTGGCTTTTTTGTTCGTGAAGTTGTTTTAACCTAATCGTTCTCTATATATGAGCTTGTTAGTCTCGTATTGTAACATGTGTGCCTTTGCACTTAATGAAATGACATGATTGCGACACGTGGACATAGATCCCTTACTGGGACGAACCTTTTAATTTTTTTTGTCGTGTTTATTTTCTGCTCTACATGTTTTATATTGTTTGTGTGTTGGTTCTCTTGCGCCACTCCATTCCTAACATTTAAGTACTGTGCAATGGATCTATGACTTAGAGTATTATGGTTTGGGACATTTTTTTGACCTTTTTGAATTAAGTAGTACTTTTTGTTTGTATTAGTTTTTATGTAGGTTTATTCTATTTGAATTATTGTATTTCGGTCTTCTATGAAGAAAAACGGATAGTGAAAACAAACACTAATATAATAAAACCGATAAGGTTATGATGGGTCCTTTACCCACATGACCATAAAATATTTCCCCAACGTTATCTACGCGTTATATCATAATGAATCTTATTTGTGAGACTAGAAAATGCATTGTTTTCTTGATTTAGACGAGAGGAAGGACATATTAAGAGGAGTCCCATTGGCTACGTGCAAATAGTTAAATTATTCAAAATTAGTTAAATAATGCATAATTTTGTAAGTTAGGAGATCACTTAATTTAGAAAAAAAGTATGCCTCATAATTCAATTCATTAATATACAAATATTAATATAACCATGATTGTTTATTATTTTAGAGCTTAAACAATATACACATTATCATGGACTAGCAGGAACTCGCGCGTTGCGGCAGAGCTGCATTGTGTTTGGCTGTTGCTTTTGGTCAATCAGGTTGTTGGTGTTGTACATTATACAAACATACTGATAATGTGTAATATATGATCGGAGGGCGTACAATTTTAGTATAAAGTAGGTGTAGATGTTGTAGTAGAATAACACTATAAGTTTGTAATAAATGTCATGCGGTGTAAAATAACCCACAATTTAAAACAATAGATGACACCATAGAGTTTTTTAAATACAAAAAACATAAGTGAAAAATAATGCTTAAAAGCAATATTCCTGAACACAATATATGTAAGAGGAGTCCTTTGATATTAAAAGCACGTATGAAATTATAAAGTGATGAAGGAGAATACTTAAAACATGAAGAAAAATGCAAGATTTCAGTCTCTGGTAAAAAGAAGTGGCTAAATACTATAATGAAGCCATAAAAAATAAAGAATGACGTGTGTGATAGGTTTGTCATCCCGTGGTACTAACTGGTCGATTTTATGGTATATTCCCTAATATAGTCCGAACGTATATACGCCATTTCTTATGTTGGCGATTGTTTAGTCTAATGAGACACCCATAGATGTGAAGGAGAAGTTTGTGTTGTATGCGCGGATCAAAGACAACACCACATTTGATCAAAGAAACCGTGATATTGCTCTTGATTAATACAATAACCATGACGTTGCTTTTGATTAACACAACATTTGTCTTATTGTAATTTTTAACCGTAAACTTTTATTACATATACAATAATTTTAAACTAAAAGTCATCATATTCTTGTGTGACAATTATTTTGGTGGAAGTCCTTTGATATTGAAAGCACGAATAAAAAATAAAATTGATACGGGAGAATACTGAAAACTTGAATCAGAAGACAAGATTTCAGTCTCTGAAAAAAAAATAGTAGCTAAATACTCTAAATGAAGCTATAAAAAATAAAGAATGGCATATGGGATGAGTTTGCCATCCCGTGCTACTAACTTATTGATTTTGTAGTATATTCATAGTAGTGTCTCGGCTTCGGGTGGGCAGGGTTACGTTTTTAGTAGATTAGGATTTGCTATTCAGAAAGGGTTAGCGGCGCAGCTTGTTGCCCGCCTGCCCGTTATCTTAATGTAATTTTCTTTGTCTGGGAATGATAATATATTAAAATTTAAAAAAAAAATTCCTAATATGCTCCGAACGTATATATGTCATTTCTCATGTTGGTGATTGTTTCGTCTAATGAGACACCCATAGGTGTGAAGGAGAAGAAACCATAACATTTGATCAAATAAACCATGAGGTTGCTCTCGATTAACACAATATCCATGACGTTGCTTTTGATTAACACCACATTTGTCTGATTGTAATTTTTAACCGTAAACTTTTATTGCATATACAATAACTTTTAAATTAAAAGTTATCATGTATTCTTGTTTGACAGTTATTTTAGTTGAAGTTCTTTGATATTGAAAGCACGTATGAAAATATAAAGTAAAGCAAGAGAATACTCAAAAGTTGAAGCAGAAGACAATATTTCAGTATCTTGTAATAAAGTAGTTAGATACTCTAAATGAAGCCATAAAAAAATAAAGAATGGCATGTGGGATGGGTTTGCCATCCCGTGGTATTAACTGATTGATTTTGTGCTATATTCCCTAATATGCTCCGAACGTATATACGCCATTTCTCTTGTTGGCGATTGTTTCGTCTAACGAGACACCTATAGATTTGAAAGAGAAGTTTGTGTTGTATGCGTGGATCATAGAAACCATGATGTTGCTCTTGATTAACACAATAACCATGCCGTTGCTTTTGATTAACACAACATTTGTCAGAGTGTATTTTTTAACCGTAAACTTTTATTATATATACAATAACTTTTAAACTAAAAGTCATCATGTATTCTTGTTTGACAATTATTTTGGTTTTGCTAATGACCGAGTCAGTCACGATTAGGACGATGACTACCTCTTTTATTTGAGTTTGAACATGTTTGTCAAATTTTTGTGTATTATTTTTAGTATAAGTTAATAAGTTATTTAATTGTTGTACTTTTAAACTAAAAGTCAACATGTATTTTTGTTTAACAATTATTTTGGTTTTCCTAATGACCTAGTCAGTCACGAATGGGACGATACCTATTTCTTTTATTTGAGTTTGAATATGTTAGTCAAATTGTTATATATTATTTTTAGTATAAGTTAATAAGTTTTTTACAAGCTTTTATAAAATAGTATTGCATTATAAATATAAATGCTAGATGTAATAACACTACATTATTGTTTGTCATTTATTACACTACATTATTAAATTCTAAAATGTAGAGGGACAATATTGTAAATGAGAAATTATTTATACATTAACACTTGTACCAAATGCAAAAACAATGTTTTTATGTGCCTTAAAATTAAATGAAAATTACTATCTTACCCATCTAGAACCACTACAAAAAAAAATGCCATTTAGCGGCACACCCTTTTTGTGTCATTTAGCGGTTGTGACACTAATTTAAGTTTTTAGTGACACTTTTTGTAGGTACATTTGCTTTACACATGTTTTTAGTGACATTTAAGTAATGTGCCACCAATTTTGGTTTTTTGTGACACTTACGGCATGCCATTGTTTGAAACATTCTTTAGTGACATTTTATTTTGTGCCATTAATATCAATTTCTTTTGTTCAAACATATTGGGTATAATTATAAAAACTATTATATTACATTATAGCAAAATTTATAAAATGAAAGTAGAGACTTTCGAGTGTTAGAATTTGGTTTTATTAGTTATCGAGTGTTGATCTTTTACATAGTTTTTTTTTTTATAAAAAACAACCCATTCCTTTTATGATATACACATTTTATCATTTTATATTATATTTATTTATCCTAATAACCTATAAACTAGTTTCTTAATAGTATGATTAAACTTTTTAATTTCTATTTTCATTAGTAAAAGTTTCCCTCCTAAAATTTCATCACCCACTTCCCCTAAAAAAAATCACATTCCCGCTAGTGTCTGCCCCAAAATTCTTTGAGGGCACCACTCAATTCTTGCCCTAAATCCTTAGCAGCATCCACCTCCTTGCCCTAAAGAATTTTGAGGTATTTACCATCGATTACCTGGAGCCCAACCCTTAGCAGCATCCACCTCCTTCCCAGTGCACCGCACCGCATCCATCCCTTCGAGCCTAATTAAGCTGTCGCATACCATTGCAACACCACCTTATTCTGCCACAACTGCCCCTCACCGCCGTCTACCATCAACCCTAATCTAAGCGTTGTTTACCGCATCCATCTCCTCTCAAGTGCACAACTCTGCCTTAATACCGATGGTAAATCCCTCAAAATTCTTGCCCTAAATCACTCACTTTTTTCTTGTACCAAACCCTGCCATGGGCGAGTTGCATTATGTGCCTACTAATCAACCAGGTAATCGATCTGTTTTTTAATTCATCAACCATGTAAACAAGATGGAACCTCTTGTCATTATTCTACATTGTTGAAGTTGTAATTTTCCTAGGGTTCTTAGGTAAAGGATAAGTGGCTATAACTCTTGTGCTCATTGATGCTATTTTTTTACTGTTAAACTGCTGGTTGACCAGGTTTAGTATGATATTTTATAATGTTGATGCTTGACCAATTGACTACTGTTGTTTGGATTGTTTAGTCTGTTGTGTGCCCTTGATGGTTCACTCATAACTGGTTCTTATTCATAGAAAGGAGATGGGTTTAGTGTTGACTAATGATGCTAACTGATTATGTAGAATGGAATCTGGATAGGTGTCCATTTTTTATCATACAAAATTATTGTAAGTTTAACTTAATCTATAACGATTGCTTTGTTTGTTTAAATATTTTCTGTCTTTCAGATGATGACATCGCTTTGTTACATTCTACGTAAACAAGTCCACAATTTATTGGCCACCGGTAGGAATTTATGTAAAGGGTTTTTTATTCTTTAATTAGGGAAATAATGCTTCAGGAATAGTCATTGCTGGATTGATGGCAACCTTGAAGAGCACTACTGAATAAAAGAATACAGTTCGTTTGTTCATTGCCTGCAAGAAGTTTCTTCACAAGTACAAACTTGGGTATTTATTTTCCTTTATTGTTATCTCTACTTGAAATGCATCCCTATAATGAATTATTATTATTTTGTTACAATGCTCATGTATAATGTTTGTATTGTGACTTAGGAAATTGTAGCTAAAGTCCAGATTCTCTGCTTCTTTCTAGTAGAAAGAAAAGGGTTCTTCTTCATCTATAAGAGGTCAAGTGGGGACCTACACTTGTTCTTGTAACACAACTTGCCGATGAGGTCTCTCTTCTTACCTCCATCCTAGACCTAGTGTTGCTTACATATTGTTATTACATGTTGTTATCAGGTCAATTGGGCGGAATGTCATTTCTAAGTTGGGTGCCTATCCATTGTTTCGAGTTGCAATTACTATTGAAAGTAGGTTGCAAATCTTTTTGAGGATTTATAGGGAAACTTGCATGTTTTGTAGGGCTGTAAACAAACTATTAAAGAAGGATTTAACTCTTGCACATCAGAGCTGGAGTTTCTTCATAATGTGTAAGTTATTTTAATTTGAGAAGCTTACATGTATTATATCAAATAGGAAACAAAGTATGCGTCGATCCATTTTAATTGAGTGCACAATTGCTTTTTAGCTTTCTAGTATTAAAGATATATTAAACAAGGCAAATCCCTAGATCCTATAAAATTTTCCTTCATAAATTTAGTATTGAAGGTTCATTTCACACATTAACTGGCTGATGTTTTCTAGAACCTTTTTATTTTGAAAATATTTCATTACATTTGCTCAATCGATTATATTTAAACATATTTATGATAAGTAAATGCTTATTATATATAATTTTTGTTTCAGCCAAAATTTGATTTTTATCAAAATGAAACAAACGAGATTAAAAAATGGATCTTCCATAGCATGGGAACAAAATGCAGAGTGTGGAAAGGTTCGTTAAAGGCACGTGTATATGATCCAAGCCTTACCGTTGATGAAATCGTGGCACATCATGTTAAGAATGACAACAGAGTGAACACAACTCAATTTAAAGAACTTGTTACTCGTTGGTTCACTCCAGAATTCCAGGTAACAATCACGTATAACTTTGAGTTTCTATACAATATATAAATTATCTAATTAGAATAAAGATTTTTTATCGTGTACTTTTTTACCTTTTACCATAGAGTACATGTAATGTTAAAAGATTGAGCCGCTCAAAAATGAAGGAGCCTCATGTTAGTGGGACAAAGTCGTTTTCTAGACTTGCTCACGAAATGGTATTATTCAATCTATTTGTGACACTTATTATTGTATTAGTTGTTAATTCCCTTACTAATGAAACATAAATTATAGGCGACAAAGAATAAAGGTGTATATCCAACACGAGGAGAAATATATATAACAACTCGCACACGTAAAGATGGAAGCATTGTTGATGATAAAGCTGCTCAAGTTGTGGTAATGTATTTAATATTCATATGTATCATGGGTGTGTTTAATTTTTTTATGATTACCTATTTTATTATGTGTTTAGGCTTCATTAAAAAATATTGCAACGAACTCTACAATCACACCCGCCAATCCAGATGATTTTACAAACGATGACTACTCAAAAGTTAACGGTCCTGAGAAAAGAGGATACATTCGATTAGTTGGAAGGATTCCAGCTGCAAAAAGTAATGGTGCTTCTTGGACAGATTCACAAACTATTGATAAGCTAACGAATGTTGTCAATGCTATGGCTACCATCATCCAAGAACATATCCTCAATGCAAAATTGTCTTCGGTTTTTAGCAATATAAACATTAAGGTAATTACATACATGAACCATTATTTGGTTTTTTATGATTACATATTTATGTATTATAATTTATTTCATTTATATGTTTTAGGTCCCGGGCATTGGTTCTTTGGTCTCTAACAACTCTTTACTAGTTAACGAATTATGATCCTCAAGACGTCATAATGATAACGGTAATTACTCTTAACTTGTTACTTTTTAGCTATTTCGTAATATTAAATGGACGTGCTTATGTTGTAATCTTGCTATGAAATTGATCATCCAGCTATGAAATTGATCATCCAAAACTTTCTCTTTTACAGGGCAAGAAACACGTTTGGACAGTTTTTTGAACTTTTTGTTGACATTGCAATTAAGGTAATATGTTGGTTTTTGTGTACAGTTGATTGTTTGGACTAATTATAAATAGGTGCATATTATATTATATGTTTTTTTTAAATTGTTAGTTGTTCGGGTCATTTTGTTATACACGATTTTCTTTTAATTAACAAGAATGAGTTTAATAAATTAAAGAACTTTTAAATTTTGTTTAATCAATACTAATAGTTATTTATATGGTTGATGATGGCAGGGTAGACATCATGACAAGCTTTGCAGCCAAGTTCAATGATAAGGGAATTCTCTCCCAGAAGAATGTTTAGACTTTTTGCGTAAATATTTGGAATCTGTTACTTTTTACGTGTTGTTTTGCTAACATTTGAAATATGTTTCGGATTGAACTTATTACTCAAGTTATAATATTATGATTTCTATATTGACAGTTTTATTGACTTTTGTTTTATATTTTAAATTGTAAATAATGTCATTTTTGTGGTATATTTTTACCGACACAATTTGTGACACAAAAAGTTTTTCATATTGTGACAAAAAAAAGTGTCATTAAAACTAGTATAGATAACTAACTATGATAAATTTTTAAAGGCATAAAATATGTGCCACAAAAGTTTTTTCTATATTGTGACAAAAAAAAAGTGTCACTAAAGATCCAAAAACTTTGTGCGGCAGATTGAAAAAGTGCCACTAAAAGGCTTTAGCGTCAGCGCTTCTAGTGACACTTGTTTTGTGTGTCGCCCATTCCTATAAGGGTCTTTAGTGACACTTTTTTGTTTTCTTGTGACACTTTTTGTATGTCACAAAATGGCATTTTTTTTGTAGTGTAGTAGTATTAATATTGATATTGATATAGATTTTGGGGGCTGTGATAATGACTAGTATATGTAATTTGGCTCAAAAATTAACTTTATTGGTATCGATCATTTCTAATTTCAAAACTTACTTTTTTAAAAACTCTGTCGTCTTCAGTATATTTTCATCTTAATGTTTAGAGTTAATTATGTGGTTAGTCCCTGTGGTTTTTTTAAAGTTTCAAGTTTAGGTACTAATAGTTTCAAGTAACGGGTTAGGGTACTAAGGTTGGTTTCTGTAACAATGTTGGGTACTAAGACTAACGATCGTTAAATTTTCTGTTAAATTTAGGTAAAATGACAAAATTTACTTTTTACAAAGTAGAGGGGTCATTTATGAAAAACTCTTAGTACCTAAATTTGAAACTTTAATGAAACCACAGGGACTAACCGCGTAATTAACTCATAAAAGTAATATTTTTACATTTTATTTGTATTTAAATTTAAAATTTTAAAATTGTTTTTCACTAATACAAAAGTTAAAATTAGAAGCCCTACTTACGGCTCTGCGCATATAATGTATATATGTGTGGCCCTCAGGGGCAAAAGTAAAGTTGCACTAAATTTAACGTTATTTTACTAATTTCGTGAAAATAACGTTAAAAACTACGGACGGTTAATCATGCATCATGTGGTGGCATTGATAGCCAAAAGACAAGGGGCACATGCACCAATCGGGCTTGTCCCGATTGCTAAGTGTTATGTGCCTTATGTCCAAGGCTTGATACAAAACCACTATCAATCCGAGGGTCTCACTGGAAGCAGCCTCTCTATCCCCACGGGGTAGAGGTAAGGTTGTCTACATCTTACCCTCCTTAGACCCTACCTTAGCTTTGCTATTGGTGGGATAAACTGAGTATGATGATGATGATGACAAAATTTAAAATTATTTTTCACTAATAAAAAAAAATTATCTTATATAAAAATAGGGGCTAACATTTTGTATTAGTATAAAATTATTAAAAAAAATTCTATATTATTATTTCATTTAAAACAGAATTTCTAAATTGTTAGTTTCAAAAAAAAAAAAATGAACGTGAACAACACAATAAAGGGAAATAATGGCTGCATGTATCAACCTCCTTTTGACCATGTCTTTCATAATATAGAATTACCACTCGAATAGGTTAAGATATTTGATGCATATTAGTTTGAGATCGCTTGCATCTTCCAAAATGCGACCAAGCTTTATTGTAATCAATTCCGAAACGCGATCGCTTGCATCTTCCAAAACGCGACCAAGCTTTGTTGTAATTAGGTTTTGTATAAAAGAATAACATATCCATTAAAAATAACAAACAGGCGTAACACATATACAGAACAGGTCCTAAGCTTGACTCCCCTATGGGACAGAACCTGTTTCTTTTCTTTTTCTTATGTTTTCATCCTTTTATTTAATAACTATTATAATTCTTTTCGTTTTGGCTTTTTAGTACGAGTTAAAAACTGTTTTTCAAGCCATAAAAACCTGACTTTTAAAACTGCTTTTTGATTTTTATAACAAATTACCAAACTACCCATGTTTTATTTCTTCTTGTTTATTTTACATGAATAAGCTGAGATAAGCATTTAAGAAAAGTATTTATTGACTTTTCTCACCACAAAAGCTAATCTAAACGCTTTTTAAAGAAAAGCCTTTAAAAAAGTTATAATTCAATAGGCACTTTTGAATTTAAATGAGCAATCCCAAACACCCTCTTAGCCCTCATTGGTAATCTAAGTGTCTTCATAGCCTGCACACTAAAATAATAGTAATGTTACTTAGTCTTAAAGAAGCTAATTTTGAAACTTTAGTGCTTAAAGTAATTTGTGTTTGTTCGTATTGTTCTTGCAAACACTTTATTAAGGTTGCGATTGGTACGTTAGAATGAGAAGAGGAACGGAATGGAGTATTGAGATGGAATGGAAAAAAATGTACTCCATCCGTCCCAATTTAAATGTCCAATGTTTAAAAACACACATTTTAAGAAATCTTTTGTTTGTGTGTAGTAAAATGACAATAATATCCTCAAAAGTGATGATTGTGTTTTGTCTTTTATGGGCAAAACTGGAAATTATATTTCTATTTTTGGAAAGGGACATTTAATTTGGGACAAACAAAAAAGGAAAGAAGGACATCTAAATTGGGACGGATGGAGTATTTGGTTGGTCAAGGTAATGGAATCATCCATTACCTCTTCCATTCCCCAAAATCCATTCCATCCATCCCCATGTTTTTTTCATTCCATTCTCTATACCACCACCACCCACATTTATTGCCACCACAAAATGCCAGTACCACTCGACGACACTATGCCTCCCACCGACCACCACTGCTACTGTCAATCACCGCCATCCACTACCGTCGGCGACCACCGACCATCAACATCGACCACCATCACCGACACCATCGACCATCGCCACCCACCACCACCGACCTTCGTCACCCACCGACCACTGCTGACCAGTGCCACTCACCAACCTCCCTCCCCACCGTTGAGAATCGCCACCTACCACTGCCTCCACCCACCGTCGTCTGTTTGCTATGAGGTAATAAAATAGACGAGGGGATCGAATGGACGAGGTAATAGAATGATTAAATGAATGAAATAGATCATTACAATTCCAAGATCTTGTTTGATTACCATGTGAAAATGAAATAAATTATTACTTTGTGTTGTTTGGTAGGCAAGAAAAGATGAAGGAATAAAAAAAGATGGTTGTGACTGGTGGCGGCGGAGACTATTCACGGTGGGTGGTAATAGCGAGTTGTGGCGGTCGGTGGGTGGCGGCGGTCGTTAGTATCGATGAGGGAATAGAATGGACAAGGTAATGGAATGGATCATTACCATTCTATGTCTTGTTTTGTTGCCATGTGGGAATGAAGGAAAACATCACTTTGTGTTGTTTGGTAGGAAAGAAGAGACAAAGGAATAAAATCGATGGTGGGTGGTGGTTAGTGGCGGTGATGGCGGGTGGTGATATATGGAGGTGGTGGGCCGCGGCGACCATTGTGGCAAAGGTGGCATGTGGAGGTGGATGGCGGTGATGATCGGTGGGTGATGCTGATGGGTGGGTGACGATGGTGAGTAGTGGCGGATGGCGGCGACAGCGATGGGTGGTGGTTAGTGGTGATGAAGGGTGGCGACGTTAGTGGTAGGTGGTGGCGATGGTGGCAGGTGGAGGTGGGTGGAGGTGGATGGCGGTCGCCAGTGGTAGGTAGTGGCGATGGTGGCAGGTGGAGGTGGGTGGAGGTGGATGGCGATTACAATGGGCGGGTGACGGTGGTGGGTAGCGGCAACAACGGTGGTGGCAGGTGGTGGAGGCAGCGGTGGATTGTGGTGGTGGTCGGTGGTTGACGGTGGCGGTGACGTTGGGTGGTGTTGGATAGCGGTGGTGGTTGGTGGTGGGTGACGGCAGTGGTGGGTAAGTGGGTGAAGATAGTGGGTGACGATGGTTAGTGGCGACGACGACGATGGTGGGTGGTGACAACGGTGGCGGGTGGTGGCGGCTGTGGTGGTGGGTGGTGATGATGCTGGTGGGTTGTGATGGGTGGTGGGTTATGGTGTTGTTAATGAAGGGTGAAAGAGGGAGGGAGGGAAAGAAAAAAATCATAGGGGTGGATATAATGGTTTTGAGGGAATGGAATGGCTTGTGGAATAAGTAATTCCATTCCATTGACCAACCAAACACATTATCTTTTATTACCTTGTAATGGTTCATTCCATTCCTCCTTACATTCCATCATACCAAACGCTATCTAAGTCTAATTTCGCCTTTCTTAATGATCCATAGAAGTTCTTGTCATAACCGATCATGTCCCAACAAACCCACTTATTGATGTGTCGTAATTTAGACATATAAAACATGCATAATTAGTCTCATAATAGGGCAGAATTGGGGCTTAAATTATTGATTTTGGCTACTTAATCATTCCTATTTGTATGTTTCAGAAAAAATTTGGAGCTCCACACCGAAAACAAGTGATTTTCGGGTAAGAACAACTAAAAAATGGAGATCCCCGAGGATACGAGACTCGCAACATATTCCCTATATGTGTAAAGCCCTTTCAGGGCTTAAACGATAATCAGTCCGGGACACTAGAAGACAAAGCATCAAAACTCGGGAAGGAATTGAAAACTTCGATGCTGTTTCAGATGCAGCACGGTCGTGCTTACGACCGTGCACAGCCGTGCAACTATCCAAGTTGCACGGAAGGCAAAAAGTCAACGTTTTCAAGTCAACAGAAGGCAAAAAGTCAACGTTACCAACCTGCACGGGCGTGCACACCCTTGTGCACGGCCGTGCACCTTGAAACGTGCTCCCCAAGGCTTCAGCTGACAAAGTCTGAAAGTTTACTGACCTGCACGGGCATGCTAAACCTTGGCACGGCCGTGCACTGGTCTACACCCGACAGATTCTGCTCGAAAGTACTCTGCAACAATACCATCTGTCGTGCATGGTCGTGCCACATCAGTATGCACGGCCGTGGAAGGCCTGATTTGCCTATAAATAGCAAGCTCACCTCAACCATTTGGCATCCCTTCTTGTGCTTTCTTGGGCCGACTTCCAGTCTTCTTCCAGAGCTCTTTGGGTCTTGTGGGAGGCCTTAGGGCCATCCTAACATACCACCAAGGCTAGGCCTCACCCTACCTTGATTATCTTGGCGAAGAACGGGATCGTAGAGTAGTTCACGCAATAAAACATCGAGGGTCGTGAGGGTTGTATTAGATGCATAGCACTAGGAGATGGAAGTCTTGTCTATGAGCAGCCATGTTCTTGTGTTGATCATTCTCTATGGTTGTAACTTTCTCTTATCTCCGAACCCACTTCGATTTGTAGACTTTTATTATTAGTAGTAGTAGTAGTTTGTTTTTAGTTATTTGTTGTGTTATCTTCTTTCTAATCCTTGTTTGTTTATCTTGTGACAGGTTCAAATGGTGATTAACTTAATAAACTTAAATCAACCTTAACTTAATTAATAAACTGTCAAGAGGTATAATCAGCTTCTGGTAGTCCCGAGTTAGATCCAAGGCGAGGAAATTGGTAGTGAGACAGATCCTTCGGGCTTTTGATATCCAAACAAGATTCTAAGCAATGGCTTCTGAATTGGACCAAATCTAAGTGACACATTTCTAGTATTTACCAGATGAATGAGTGATTTTCTTGGCAAATGGCGGATTCCCTACGGGTGCACCAGTGATCTTCGGATTGCACACCTTTAAGATTATGTTCCACCTTTGTTAAGGATTTCATTCATCTCGGGAGGTTATGGGTTGGGTTAATTAAGTCACAAATCACCAAACCAACTTTATATTTACCAGGCCTATAAATATTTAATGTGTCACTTAAGATAAATAAAACAAGAATTCTATATCTAGGTCTCGTTATTACAAAACCGTTAACCAATGGGGATACACGTCGCCTGAGTTGACTGTAAGAGAGATCCTTCGGTCTTCATGATCGTTAACCTACTTAGGGGATACGATGTTGCCAGGACTGACTCTAAGGAGAGATCCATCAGTACAGAACGCGAGAGCTAAGGGAGGTGTACGGTGTTCCAGGTCGGAAGTTAAGCCTTCATTTCAAGAAGAAGATAAGCTACATGACCAGAGATTTGCCGCGTTTAGGGAAGCCTGCTATACGCAAGGTTCAGTCGTTGAACCTTCATGTGGGCCCACATCAGAAGGTTAAGCATACTACTCAATAGTGGCCCCGATTCTCTATCAAGGATTCAACACTTCAAGCTCACTCTCGTCCTCCTCATAAATAATTAAACTTAATATTAATTCTAATAATAAATTTAACTACTTATACGGAGGGCCCCGAGATGTGCATGACCACTATCTCTACTATTTTATCTTTTCATTTTATAGAACCTTTTCAAAACTATTTTTAAGAACCCCTCCGTTTTATTTTCCTTTTCAAACCCGATTAGTTAAATGATGAAAGGTTGAGTAGGGAAAAATGTGTTCTTTGGAATACGATACTCGGTATTTACCCTAGAAAGCTATGCTATACACGTCAGGTTTTCTGCCTATGTGTTGGTTTTAGTTTCTAAAGTAATTATCGTTTACTTATAAATTTAAAACTTGTTTAAAACGGTTTAGTAAAAATCCATCGTTTTTCCAAAACCATTGTTTTGGAATTTAAAACACCAAGTTTTTGACACCGGGAAAATGATATCCTTATAAATTACTAAAACCAGGCATCGCACCCTGCGTCTCCACCCAAGCTGCCGGTCTTAAACCTGACCAGTGACCCAACTTAATTTTTCTATCTTACCTCCTTTTCTTTTTTTAATCCTCCTTAATGGGTTTTGTTTGTTTTTTTTATGAGTTAACTACACAGATAGTACTTATGGTTTATAGAGAGTAACATCTTAGGGTACTAACTTATTTTTAACATGTTGAGGGTTTATGGTTTCAATTTTGTAACATGT
Source organism: Ambrosia x helenae (assembly GCA_030844895.1). NCBI lineage: Eukaryota > Viridiplantae > Streptophyta > Magnoliopsida > Asterales > Asteraceae > Ambrosia > Ambrosia x helenae. The sequence goes on along the minus strand of JAUTDX010005011.1, from coordinate 17,005 downwards.
TAAGGTACTAAGGCTAACTCCGTTAATTTTTCTAGTTAAATTTTGTTAAAATGACTAAAATGCCCAATAATAATTATAGGGTCGTTTCTTATAATTAATTATGATTTATTACAAGGACAATTTTTGCAATTTTAAGAAATGAGAATTATCTATTAACATTATTAAAACTTAAAAATTTTAAATTATAAAAATATACTAAATTAAATAATTATAAGTTATACATTTTAATATATCTTTTTTAATACTTTTATTCATATAAACCACCGCCGATAAGCCTAATTCGTATCTGCTATCAAGCAGCACGTCATTTCTCATATCCACCGCCTTTGCTGCCAAACTTATCTATATTTGAGATGGTCGTTATGTTCAGATGTAGCAACTATTTTGTAGATCTAAACCACCTCCGCCATCAAGCACCACCACATGTAAGCCTGATCAAACGCCGACCACCACCCATCGATTGTATTTTCGCCATCAACCACCACCCAAGCTAAAACGAGTGAAGAGAGAAATGGGAGATTGACCGGCGATGTCGAAACCGTCGTAGAGGCCATGGTGAACGGTGTCGAATGTGGTGTGAGCAATGACACCTTTAATGATATTATTAGTATATATTTATAATTTAAATATTTTTTTATAAAACATTAAACCCTTTAATGAATAAAAGTATAATTATTTAATTTAGTTTATTTAATGATAACCATTAAAACAATGTTAATAATATATTTTTTAAAGCAAAACATTTTAATAGCAATAACACAATATTTTAGTATAAACCACATTCGACATGAGCATTTTTTATAAACCATATTTGGCATATATTAAAATGTATAGAGTATAATTATTTAATGTAGTATGTTTTTATAATTTATTTTTTTAAGTTTTAATAATATTAATAGATTATTCTAATTTCATTAAATTGCAAAAATTTTCCTTATAATTAATTACAAGAGTAACTCATCTAACTATTATAGGGGATTTTAGTCATTTTATCAAAATTTAACTAGAAAAACTAACGAAGTTAGTCTTAGTACCATAAATTATTACAAAACTAAAACAATAAACCTTTGATATGTTAAAAAAATAAGTTAGTACTCTAAGATGTTACACACTGTAAACCTTAAGAACTATTTGTCTAGTTAACTCGTTTTATTGTTTTATCTCTTTTCCTTTTATTTTCTTTCTAATTTTTCTTCTTTTATTATTTAAATAAATAATTTTACAAATCCTAAACTTAATATTTTAACTAATTATATCCTTTATTATATTATTTAAAATAAATATATAACTTCTAAATAATTCTCGTATTATATTATTTAATGTATTTTTTAGCGTACTTATTTGTTTGTTTAGTAAACAACAACCGTAACTATTAAATCCCAATCATAGCCTGTCTGTTTAGTACTTATTATTTTTTTCTTCCTTAACGGTTTCTAGCACACTCCTGGACATGATTTTCTTTCTTTACGTTTCCATACAAATTTATATTCAAAATGGAAACACGAATATACCGATGAACATAATGATTTTTTTTGTTTCGAGTCGTATAAACAACATGCGGATTTTCCTCAACTACATAATCTTTTTGATTCTTAGATTATTGCAAGTCATTATCTTGATCATCCAAATAGTAACATATTTATCGTGTATATAAATACGTATACATGATCTTTACACTTTTTTTGAAAAGGTATTTGCACAAATTATTAGTAATGTCATAAAGCAAGTGGATTTGGAATAGAATTTTTCATATATGAAAAGGTGTTTAATCTTTATCTCTTTATAATCTTTTTATTTTATGCTTTTCATTCAATAACATCTTGTACGCAACCCACCTGTGTGTTTTGTCAAAACGTCCCCACCAGTAAGACTCTACCTTCACCAAGAAGATGATGTTATGGACCCATGTGTGGATCAAAAAGCTCACCCTTTTTACTTTCCATGACTTCTTGGCTGCTCTAAATATGGACTGGTTTTTCTTTTTCTACTTTTGATCAAAAAGCATATGCACAAATAAGGTCTAAAGTGTTCACAAACCATCCCAGTGCTTTAGATTTACTTTCACTTGCTTTTTGCTTTCATATCACTCTCTCACTTGTATATATGCACTCAATAGAACAACTTTCTATTGCAACCAAATAGAACAACTTTCTTTCTTGTCTAACATCAAACACAAGACTTGTATTCATAAAGCTCTTGTCTCTCATCAAATTCTCTCTCTTTAAACCTTGCATGGCGGATGTTCATAAAGGTCATGATGCTACACGTATCAAGTTATTTGGAAAGATGATCAACGTGCAAGTTATAAGAGAATTGAAAGAGGAGCCAGTATGCAAATCAGAGGTGAATAATAATAATAATAATAATAATAATAATAATAATAATAATAATAATAATAATAATAATAATATTAATATTAATAATAATAATGATGATGATGATCAAAGTCTAGTTAACAAGAGGCCAGACAAGATCATACCTTGTCCTAGGTGTAAAAGTATGGACACCAAGTTTTGCTATTTTAACAATTATAATGTTAACCAGCCTAGACACTTTTGTAAAGGGTGTCAAAGATACTGGACAGCCGGTGGAGCCCTTCGCAATGTGCCGGTTGGGGCTGGTCGAAGGAAGGCAAAACCGCCTTGTGGTCATGGTGTTCTTGGTGATAGTTTGTACTCGGATGTTTCGTTTTATGATGATGTTGGTTCAACCAGTGGGGGACAGTTTGGTGGGATGGTGGAGTGGCACATGGCCGCGGCCCATGGCGGTTTTCAGCATCTTTTTCAGTCTAAGAGGAGGAGGAATGACACCGGTGGCTTTTGATTAGAATTTGTGTGTTAGGAAAGTAATTGATCAGTCTGGATTTATAGGACCACTGTTTGTTTATTACTTGATATTAATGCAGTATAAAGTATTGTTTAATAAACAATTACTTTGAATGAGTATACTTTCCTTGTAGAGTAAGGGCAATCAGGTGCACGAAGGTTCTGCATGCTTGGGTCCGAATGGTCTGGGCCGGCCGACTTCGGGCCAACTTGGGTCTGATCTACACATTCATATCATGCGTTTCCGTATAAGATTTTGTTTCGAGGTCATATGATAACAACCTTACTCTTGCTTCTAGGTCTGCCCCTCTTTCCAAGGTTTTCCTAACTATGATGTCTATGATTACAAGAAAATGATACATCTTACTAGGTTTGAAGTGAGTTTTTTACTCTAAAGAGGCTTTCCTTTTTACTACCTGCTAAGATCCAAGTGACCTGATAAGGTAATATTAATATCTAATACACACAACAACAAACATACACAGGGGCGCAACAATGAAGGGGCGGCCGACCCTCCCAAATTTTCGCTCAGAAATTTCATTTATATAGCATCCGTATGAAATTTTTTAGGTATATACGGTTTCGACCCCTGTTTTTTTTTTTTTTTTTGAAAAAGAAATATGTATATTATATAAACTAAAAACTAACGATATATCGGATGATAGAAGGCTCCCAAATTTCAATTGTTTTACCGGGTTTATCGTTTTTCTTTGTTTTTTTTTTCTTTTCCCATTTTGAGAGGTAAAACCCAATTGTTTTATTTAACCCATTTTTTTCTTTAGGAAAACCCAATTTAAAAGCCCACTTAAAAGCCTACACCCAATAAAACTTTTAACCAAAAACACTTGTCCATCTTCTCTGTGTCTCTGAATCTCAGTCATCACCCCCCAAGAGTTTATACTTTCATTTTCAAGTTTGAACCGTATAATATTTGTCTTCATTCAAAAATAAAAAACGAATCAAGCATTCAAGCCAATCATTCTATCCAGGTACACAACTATTTTCATTTTTTAATTTTCATACTTTGATAAAACACCCAATAGGTCAATATAATATTTAGTTTTTGTCTTGTTGTCGTTGAGTGTTGAAGTCTTGCTTTGGATAATTTGCAATTGGCGGTGGTGTTTTTTTTTTATTATTATGTCTAGTTCGTCATTTATTTTTATTATTCTGCTTGGATAATTGGGCAAATAGGTTTGAAAATAATGTTGACTTGATTAATGTTTGTGTTATTAGATTTTAGTATGGGGAAGAATAAAACCATAACATCTTTTTAATGTTTTAGTGTCTATGTTCAATTTTTTGTTAAACGATGCTTAGAACTTTGATATTATTATATTTAATGTTTGACTCGACCCGAATCGAATCACCGACCCGAATATATAATCCGAAACATAGTTATAGAAAAAAAAAATTTAGGTTCCGTCTTATGAGTGGTAATTCCCAACCCCTATATTAAAATCTCAAACTTCGCCACTGAATATACACGTGTATATCTTATGTAACATGTATACATAATTGCTAATTTTAAGATTCCCATGTCGGACCTAGCTAAATCTAACATTTATTTATCGAGAATAAGACTACTTTATGCTGATTAGATTACACTTTTATTATGATTAAGTTGTGAGCTTGATATAATTCCACTACTATCCTATCATAGCTAAGAACTTTAGATGTACAATTTTTCTAAAACGATAAATCGATTAATAGAGAAGAGCGTGTTTATACGTGCACCACTAACAAACTATTCATATATACCACCACAGGACGTATGAGATGTTATACGGGCCATATGACACTACTAGAAAAGTAGCTCTTTTTCTATAAAATTTTCTTACGAAAAAAAAACGCATCATAAATTTTGACAAAATTGCTACTAATTTGTGACGACAAAAAAATACCCTTATTTTTTGTACAAATTTGCTACACAATAGCGACCAATACTTTGAAAATTACGTAAGAAATGCGTAGGAATTGCATCACAAATTTCCTACACGCAATTTCAACAAAACCTTTATATTAGAAAAACCCTCGTCGAAAATCAATTACTACACATTTACTACGTAATTTTCAACGTATTTCTTACGAAAATATGGTGTAGGAAATTTGTGATGCAATTCCTATATTTTTCAAAGTATTGGTCGCTATTGTGTAGCAAATTTGTCCAAAAAATAAGGGTGTTTTTTTCGTCACAAATTAGTAGCAATTTTGTTAAAATTTATGACGCGTTTTTTTCTGTAAGAAAAATTTTATAGTTAAAGAGTCACTTTTCTAGTAGTGTGAGGTTAGGGCCTCACACATCGTATGGGTAATATAATGTTATATGGAGCACGTAATTTTACAGAAACTTACTAACGTGATAGGCGTGGGTTTAAAAAAACCTTAATTATACGGTTCGTATAATATGACAAGGTTATTGGAGTGCAAATTGAGGATGGTAATTAGCTGTTTAGGCATAGCACCCCAATAGCTAGATCAGTTTGATACAATAGCATATTATTCCCCTTAGCAGTTTAAGTGTGAGAAAAATTAATTATGCCTATCTGATCATCACAAATAGAGTATGCTATTGGAAAGTGGCGGTTGTGGTGGTGGAATGGACTCATGTCATAAGTGTTCTTGTTGCATTTGGTGGTGTTATATCTATGGATCTCGTTCGACCCAAATCTAAAATTCCATTAACTTAGTGCATAGTGTCTTAAGTGGTTACAATTTTAGTACCTGGTTGATGTCTTAGTGGTGATCTGGCGACCACCATTGTATTTATTGCATAAGAGGATTCATCACATCAAGCACCCACCAAAAGAGATCTAAACAAAAAGAAAAAGTGTATATCTGACGGTCAAATCCGTCGGTGGTCCGTTTGTAATGTTAATTACCAATTGAAATTGGTCAATAAAAGGTCATTGGAAATAAGGTCGTCGATAATTTCATTTGCTACAAAATAATGATGGACACCGACGCACAACTTTACCGACGAATCAACAAAAAACTTGTGTATAAGGTTATCCCAATCGGTAATTTGTAATGGATTACCATTGGATACAGAGATACAGAGGGTGTTTTGGGATTGCGTTGGAAAACTCCTTATTGATTTATTGACTTCTCAAAGAAACCAATAGGTCAATAAGCTATTTGTGTAATTCAAAAGCACTTTTGGTTTTGGCTTTCAATAAAGGTGGAAATGCTGTTTTCAAGAAGTCAGAAATCCTAACTTTTGGCTTTTGTAAAAAAAATTACAAATCTACCATCCATACAACCAATCTTCATAATAAGTTAAGCGAAACATTTAAAAAAAATAATTTATTAACTTTTTTACGTTTCTCATCACAAAAGTTAATCCAAACACTTTTTTAAAACTCTTTTTCAAAAAGTCATAAGTCAATAAGTACTTCTAACTAAAATAAAAGCACTTTTTTAGATCTATAACCAATTGCATGCTTCACCTCCTCTATGTTCTTTGACATCCTATCATTGTTGTAGTAGAATCTTTCAGTGGCATATTTCGGTCCTCTTCTCCACTACTTAGAAAAAGTGAGCCACCGATTCAGGTACAAGATACTATGATCACCGTGTGGACAATTGACATCCAACCAGTAATCGCAACGACCCAATTGCAAGAGAGGAGCTCTACCAACTGAGCTATACCCCCCCCCCCTCTCTCCCTCGAGTCAAGTTAAGCATGCATGAAAGAGTCATACGCTATTCTTTTTCATAGCACAGCTAGGCCATCGTTCATTTAAGTTGTACATACATGAAATTTCCATTAGGCTCTGTATATAATATTAAATCTTCTGGTAATAAAAATATAAATTATAAATACTGCTAACTCAAAATTACAAAATATTAAAATAAAATACATCTACTATATACCAAAGAAACTTTTACTTAAAATGAACTAAATTCAAAATATATATATAAAAAAAATCTAGGCAAGAAGCATGAAGAGGTTTGGGAAGAATTGGTGGTGAATCTAATTATTGTTGGCCATAATCTTCTCTCTTAAATTAAATGAATCCATTGGAAATAATATGCACTAATAAAGAAATATGAAAGAACAGAACGTGAACCATAATTTCTTATTAATAGAATCTTGAATCTTTACAAGAATTGAATTGAGAATAGTTACAATGATCACAACACCTATCTATTTATAATAATCTAAAAGGCATGATCCAATATAGAAGTGTCCCTTGACGAACAGACGTGTCTCTTCCTTGTGTGATCTTGGCCATTGATGAAGAGATATGTCTCCTTAAAACCCTTGATGATTTGACATGTGTAGTGGCAATTGAAATGGTGGTTATCCACTTTGGGATTGAGTTACAAAATAACTTATTGACTTTTGGCTTCTTCCAAAAGCCAATAAGTCAATAAGTTGTTTGTGTAAACCAAAAGCACTTTTGGTTTTGGTTTTTCAATAAGAGTGGAAAAGTTGTTTTCAAGAAGTCAGAAATCCTGGCTTTTGACTTTTGGCTTTTGGTTACTTTACACTAATAAGCTAAACAAAACACTTTTTAAAAAACAACTTATTGAGTTTTGGCTTTTGGTTACTTTACACTAATAAGCTAAACAAAACACTTTTTAAAAAACAACTTATTGACTTATTGACTTTTCCCACCACAAAAGCTAATCCAAACACTTTTTTAGAAACTACTTTTCAAAAAGTCATAAGTCAATAATCACTTCTAATCAAAAGCACTTTTGGAGTTAAATAAGCAATCTCAAACACCCTCTAATTACCTACCCTCTAAATACCTATTAGATATTTACTAGATAACCCTTGAAGTTTGGATGCGAGGGATTAAAGCATCATTCTCCCCCTTAATCTTGAACATCCTCAAACTTGAAGGTCTTGTATCTCGAGCAACTTCCTCATGGTAGTGAACTTGATTCTTGCTAGCGCCTTTGTAAGTATGTCTGCCCTTTGTAGTTCCCCACTGATGAGCTCCACACTGATATGTTCATTCTCCATGAATTCCCTTATGAAATGATAGTGGGTATCTATGTGCTTGCTCCTCCTATGAAAGACTGGATTCTTCATGAGTGCTATTGCAAATATGTTATCCACCCTCAGTGTTATCTTTTCTTCTTCCTATCTTGTTATCTTGCTAAGCAATCTATTTAACCATAGTGCTTGATATGTTGTTGTTGCTGCCATAAATTCTAATTCACAAGATGATAATGCTACAGTCTGTTGCTTCTATGTGCACCAGGTTATAGGACATTCTCCAAAGTAGAATACTAAGCCAGTAGAACCCTCTCCTTTATCTGTGTTAACACCAAAACTCCTGTCGCTATAAGCTGTGATCCTGCAACCTCCTTTTTTTTTCTTTTAGATAATCCCATGCTCCTTAGTTCCTTTGATGTAGCGTAACACTTGCTTTATTGCCTTCAAGTGTTGCTCCTTTGGTTCTTGCATGAATCTACTAAGCAATCCAACTGAGTAACTTAGATCTGGTCTTGTATGAAATAAGTACCTTAGACAAGCAATCAGGCTTTTGTAATGTGTTGCATTAACTAGATCTCCTCCTTCAGTTTTTGTTAACTTTGTCCGTGGGTCCATTGGAATCTTGGTCTCGTTGCAGTTCTCCATATCAAATTCCTTCAAGATCTTGTTTATATACCCGATCTGTTTCATTGTTATCTCGCCTCTTTTCTTCCTAACTTCTATTCTGAGAGAGTAAGCTAGCAATCATAGATCGCTCATTCAAAACTTCTCCTCCGTTTGGGCTTTGAAATGTTTTATCTCTGATCTTAGAGTTCCTATGACTATCAGGTCATCAACATATATCCAACCAATAGTGTAGAAGTCTTACTCCTCCTTATATAGATGACTTGTTCAAGTGTGCACTTCTTGAAGGAAAGTAACTTCAGTGTTTGATCGAACTTTGTGTTCCACGCCCTTGGTGCTTTCCTTAGTCCATACAATGCCTTTGATAATTTGTAAACATTTCCTACGTTTCCTGGCTTTATGAATCCTTCTGGTGCATAAACCTCTTCCTTGAGATCTCCATGCAAAAATGCAGACTTTACATCCAGATTATATGCTTCCTAGCCTTGATATGGTGCTAAAGCCAATATTAAACGATTGGTCTCAATGCGTGCTACTGATTCAAATACTTAATCAAAGTCTATCCAGTGTTGCTGTGTGTATCCCTTTGCTACCACTCTTGCCTTGTACTTCACAATATTTCCACCTACATCCTTCTTGGTCTTGAATACCAACTTTAATCCTATTGCCTTATGTCATAAGGGTAACTCTGTCGATTTCCAAGTGTTGTTCTTGTTGATTGAGCCTAATTTAATGAGTTTAATTTAACCTTCATGGCCTCAATCCATCTTCTATCTGTGGTTGCTTCCTTTTAATTCCTCGGTTCTTCCTCAACCAACAATAACTCATGTGGACCCAGCTCAATTTCTTCAGTCTCGTTATAGATCTCGTCAAGACTTCTAAACTTCAGTGGTGTATGATCAAATGGTCTTGATGAATCCTTTGATGTCGACGTATGACTGAACTCGTTCACAGAATTCGGATGATAATTGTTTATTGGTGGAGTTACAAACAAATTCTATGAGTTTGCTGATTGTTTGACTGCTTCATTCTCTTGGCTAATCCCACTCATATTGGGACTCTGTGGTACTGGTTCCTGTAATTGCTGCAGATCATCTCTATCTGGGACTATGAAATATGTCCATTCTGGTTCATTAGTACCCACTTCTTTTAAGTAACTAACCTAATTTCATGGATGTCCCTACATGTATTCTATGTCTATGCTTACACAAATTTTGTTATTTGCTTGATCATATAAATCTGCACGCTTTCTTCTTTGGCCTACCAATCAGCCTCTTTCCTTTCTCCCCGGGGTCCGTGACCAAATTCTTTCGGGCTTCTTGATTCCTTTGCAACTAACTTTCAAACCGGATGACTCTCCATCACATGATCACTGATACAACAGAAACCTTAATCAGAACCCAGACCCACTATCATGACCCACCTCTGCTTATTGATACCCTGGTCTTTACAGATACCATCACCGCTGACCTAAAGTGAAAACCAACACCACCATTGTGTTCCTCTCTCTTCGATCTTGGGACTGAGTTAGTGCACGTGCCTTTTCACAAAGACACGCCGCCGTGTGCGATGGTAACTGCTGATATCGTTGTGGAGGGTGGTAGAGCAGCGGATGGTGGTTTGGCAACATTGTTGATGGCAACAGCGGGTTCAGGTTTACCTTTCCTTTACCCGGACCCGCACCATGGCTCTTTTCCTATCCTCGTTTTCCTATCATGTTGCAAGTTGGTTCCTTGATTTGAATCTCTACCGCCTGCCTTGTCTCCTTCGGACCCGCCATAACTGAGTTTGTCGCCTCCACCAAAAACCCTTCACCGAACTGTACTCGTACACTTACATGTTCATTAGTTTCCCTAAAGTGGCTCTGTATGCTTGTCATATGGTTACTTGCACGATTGTCTAAGTACCATAGGATTTCATCTGTCGCGGTATAATTTTTCGGTTCTATATGTCCTTCATTTAACAGGATTTCTTCCTAATCACCCTTTTCAAGTTTAAACACCATCAGTAGCGTTAGTTCTTCATCTTCCTGTACAAGATTGGACTGTTCTTGTACGCCTTCATTCCGCGGTCAATCTTTCTTATAATGTCCAAACTTTTGACACTTATAGCACTCTATCTTGTTTACATCGCTTGTAAACTTCTTCCACACTTTATTCTATTTGGCTCTATTCGCCGGGGGGGGGGGGGGTCATCTTTCTCTGTTATCTTGGCAGTTCCTCCGTGGTAGATTAAACCTGCCACTTACGTGGTTTGTGAATTGCATTCCTTTACCTAAATTGTTGTAATGATGCGGAAAAAAAAATTGTCCTAGCCGGCTATCTCCTGGGTTCCGTTTCTTGGACCTTATCCTTTCCTCAAACGTCTTGAGTCTCCCAATCGCTTTTTTCAAAGTCATCGTGTCCATATCAGAGTATGGTTCCATGGAAGCGACAATCCGAATAAATCTTTCTGGCATAAAATTTAGGAGTTTCCGTACTATGGTTGATTCATTCATAGCCATTCCATATCCACTTGCTCTTGTAACAATACTATTGATTTTTGCAGAAAATGCGTAAATTGTTTCATCTTCCTTCATTTATAATAACTCAAATTATGACATAAGTGTTTGCACACGAGCCTTCTACACCCGACATTCACTGACATATCTTGTCTTTAACTTGTCCCATATTCCCTTTACATACTTACAGTATGCAACTTGCAATACAACATCCTCCGGTATTGCTTGGAACAGATAACCGATTGTTGCCTTGTCCTTCTTTACATCGAGTTGTGTTCCTTGCATGGGTTCAATCATTTCCCAAGTCTGTTTGCTTGCAATATGGTTTTATACATATAGCTCATATAGTATAATTTGTAGGTTATAAAATCAGACATTGGTAATGAGACAGAGACCCAACATCTTTATGAGATATAATATGTTGATTTGCAGCACCTTGCCCTTCAGATATGGATTGTGGTCGAATAACCTTCACTTTGACAGTTTATAATTCTTCAACTCTGAATACTTTCTTGTTTCTATACTATGACCACTCAATATACCCAAATCAAAATTCAGATTTTAGAGAGTTTGAAAAACCTGAATTGATTGTAACTAGATTTTCAGAATTCGGTTGACTCCTGTGAACACGTCCTTGATCGCGTATAAGCCAAATTTTCTCTGTAACTTCCTGGCACTCTAAAGCAAATCAAGCTAGTCCTGAATTTGCTTTCAACCGTGACCCACTGTACCCACGAATCACTAAACCAATCGCTACCCCTTGAATCAAACACCCATGCGAATCGAACCCTAGCCACGCCTTCCTTCTTGTTCGTGCGATCTTGTGCCTCTCAAAAATCTCACCCAATTGATAACTTTCTAAGAGCCTGATGCTCTGATACCAATTGTTGGCCCTTATATCCTCTCTTAGAGGAATAAATCAGAAATAATAAGCTCTAATAAAGAAACATGAAAGAGTAGAACAAGAACCTTAATTTCTTATTGATAGAATCTTGAATCTTTACATGAATTTAATTGGAATGATTACAATGATCACAACACCTATCTATTTATAATAATATCTAAAAGGCATGATCCAATAGATATGTCTCTTGATGAATAGACGTGTCTCTTCCTTGTTTGATCTTGACCATATGAAGAGGTTTGTCTCCTTGAAACCCTTGATGAATTGACATGTGCAGTGGCGGTTGAAGGGGTAGTTATCCACTTTGGTTCTTGTCAAATCTAACCCTCCTAATTAACTATTTACTAGATAGCCCATGAAGCTTGGATGTGAGGGGATTATGTCATGAACTGTATTCTCAACGAAAATCTTCCATGGGTTGTTTGAATTGTCTCACCTTTTTCCTGGCCATCCACCATCTCATTTTGTAGCATCTCCATCTCCTTTTGTAGCCTCTCCACTTTCGTGTTTGGTGCCTTATCTATTTGAATAAACTGTCTGTCCACCTCTTTCGGTTTTTTGTATGGCGACACACTACAAACATTAAACAATTAATTAGTATTAGTTGGCGATAATTGCATTATATATCGTAATAGCCTACCTTTGGATTAAGACGAAGAGTGTAAGATCTCCTGGTTCTAGGAGTATCAAGATCATCGGTCGTGCTAGGAGTATCAAGATCACCAGCCACCGACACTCTCCTCTAAACTTGTGGATCATCCACAAGTACCTTGAAGGAGTTCAAGTTTAGCATACTTTATACTCATCCGATGTCGAACCTCTCATACGGATTACCAGATACAAGATGGGATATAGAAATCAACCCACTAATGTGTCGGGACAGCTTCCCCATACAAGATGTTTAAGATGTTCTTAAGGCTTTCAACCTCATTTTCCAATTTTTCGATGACCCCACCTTTAAAAAAAGACTTATGAATTAATATAAAAGTTATTCGTACTAAATCAAACCTAAAGTAATATGTACTATCTTGATCATCATTTGCCATATCGGATCTAGTATCCAAGTTGAAAGGTATGAAATGATCTTGCTCAAGTCAACCTCAACACTTAGTTCCTGTATTCAGGCTTTTTCATGTCCATCTCTTAAAAGACTCGTTGTACCGGCGATTTAGTACCATATTTCGTTGGTATCCCACTAATAAGGCTCCTGCACGTAAATACACTTAGTTAACGTCATCAATATGATATTAAACATGCACTGAAAATGGGTTTTTGTAATCACAATATGATTATACTAAAAACAGAAGCAGAAAAACCCTCCAGCCAAGAGCAGGACTACAACAAAGTTACATTAGAAAGAAAACAGAAAATAATCAACCAAAAAGACTACGAAGAACTATGCGTACCAAAGAGGATTGGAGACCCAGGTAGCCCAGCTCATCCATAATGCTTGAGTCTGTGCTTGATCCAACTGAAAAGGGCAGACAGACATGACCTCCTCGCAAACTTTCACAACCGAACCCTTAACACCTCTAACGATTCCATAGTTTTTCTCTTTCCAAAGGCACCATAGATTTTCGTAGAGGATGCCCATCAGCGTCAATCTATTAACCTCACAATTCATAAGACATATGTAGGATAGTCTTCCTTATCAAACAAGAAATGACTCCCAGGTTTTCAAGGAAACCAGGGCGGAAACAAGGGCACCCGCGTCTTGATAGATCTAGGAAATACGAAGATAAACAACACAAAAATAATACTCAAAAGTCTCATGAATTCGGTTTCCAAATTGATAGAGTTTCGGTACACAAAATCGACAAGAACAATTTTGGATGAATGAGAGGTGGGTATCTATAGGCTTTATTCCATTCGTCTGGGTTTCTCATTTGCCCAGAAAACACATATCAAATTACCACTATGCCCTTTAGGCTACAAAACACAATACAATAGCTAAAATTACATATAAACAAAGACGCTAAGGTAGTGACATAAATGAAATGCATCTACACCATACTTGTGAAATCAACTGATCAAGAGAGGAAAGACCCCTAAGATCCCATTTGGACCACATCGAAATCTTCCTCCACACAGCCATATCAACCGGACAATCCAAAAAAGCATGAACCATCGTTTCAGACTTCCTTATACAATTCCCACAACAACCTGAGTTATGATTTATCTACAAATACCCACTGTAATTCGATTTTGAAGCAATCCCCAAACAAAGAAGTTGACATTTTTGGGATTCCAACTCAACCACTCGCAAACCTCTGTACAAGAATCGTATAAGACCATTTCAATAGCCTTTCTTGCTAATTGAACCAACAATCCTCTAACTGAGTCAACCTTCCATTTTCATGAGTCTGAAGTATTGCCAAACGGATACAGGAGAAACATATCATGAAGATCAACCAACTCCTCAATCTCAATAGACGAAATGTTCTTTTTTCCACTGCCAAGTAAAAGAGATAGTAGGATTGTCTCTGTGCACAACTTGATCAATTATAAGACAAGATTTGACAGTATGGTTAAATTGTAGGATTGTCTCTCTACCAAGAAAGGGTTAAGTATGTACTCAAACAAAAGCGATCAAAGCATGATTTTACGATTTTCTCAAGAGCCTTTTCCAAATAATTAGGACCATTAAAGAAACTCTTTAATATATTGGTACACAAGGGTTATGATTCTACATAAGTAAGATGAGCACACAAGGCTCTTAATTGCTAATGATTTAAGCAGTCACATCTTTGGCCCATTGGCAGCTCATGTGTTGGTTTGAATATCACCTACCTCAATGACTAAAAACTTCTTCCCCGTACGTTTACATTAGAGCCAAGGAGCATGAGAAGAAGATGTGATGAACTTCTATTCATTTGTCCAAGATTTTTATGACGTTCAATGGGTTAATTTTTAAACAGATACAAATACATTGGCCCCACCTATGTTTTGCCACGTATAGATTTGACCATTGATTTATGGAGACAAAATGACAATTAATAGACGTGACATGGGGAAATGAAAATAAAAGTTTGAGGCGATTTAGTCTTAAGTTCGAATCCGATCCAGATAAGTTTTATCCCAGTGGACCTTTGGGCGGCGAGTTTTTACCCGAATTAGTGGCTTGGTGGACTTGGCTGCCTAGTAGGCAGCCATTTATCAAGTGGCATTTAGTTGGTCGTAAAAAAAAATAGGCATGTTTCACCAAATTAAAAGAAAAAATAAATAAAAAGGAGGCACTATTACATAGAAACTTTTAATCAACTGTTTTACCAATCTAATACTACATATTTACATTACTGAACAAGCATTCACATTTTCATCACTAAACGCATTAACAGCCCTTCACCAACCCCAGTCGAAGAGTAAGGCATTTCCAGACGGCCATACTCGTTATTGTATCGAGGTTCATAGTAGTTATTCGTAAAGATCTCCTGGTGCTGGTCGTGGAAGTAAGTAGAGGGGTCGCTGTGGTAACTGTACATGTCCGAGTACTGCTGAGTAAATCCAACCGTCTCCGGGTTGTTTGGAAAAGGCCATAGCTCAGCTTTCTTTCCTGTCCTTCTAATTTTCTTTAGAACCTTTTCTTGATCAACCCATCCAGTGACTGTCACCTTTTGCATGTTCATGTCTATTTCAATATTTCCACTCCTGAATATTCAAATGCGTCACAAATTTATACATTGACGCATTTGCAACAAAACCTCGATGTTAGAAAAAACCTCGTCGGAAACCACTTCCTACACATTTGTAGCGCAATTTCAACGCATTTCCCACGAAAACCCGGTGTAGGAAATTTGTGACTCATTTCTTACGCAATTCCCTAAGAATTTGTAGATATATTGTCGCGAATTTGCTAAAAAAATTATAGTTTTTTGTCGTCACAATGAGTAGCAACTTCGTTAAAATTTATGACGCATTTTTTTCCGTAAGAAAATTTTGTAGCAAAATGCCACTTTTCTAGTAGTTATATATATATATATATAGAGAGAGAGAGAGAGAGAGGGAGAGAGAGAGATGGTACCATCTAAGTTTCGAAGGGCTCTTCTATTTTGCGTTCACAGCCATGGCAGTCCATGTTCACAATCATCTCCACTATCTGAAAAGTACAAATTAAATTTGAGTTTCATGGTTTTTTTCCCTAGAGCATGTCTAATGCCCATTAATGCTAATTTTTTAAGCCTTTTTTAGCTCAAGAGAGGGAAGAGGGGTGTTATCAAGTAAAACAACGTCCAATAATAGATTATGTGAGATGAGGGTTGGAGGGAGGGAAATGGGAGTTTTTGTTTTGGAAGATCTTAAAGGATATTCCTTTGTAATACAACTAGGATCGATCCAAATTTGGTTAACTTCTTCAAGTTTATAATATATAATGTACCTGATCTTTATAATATATCTACCATTCTCTTTGACAAATTGGATTGATTATTCTATGGCTACTTGGTTATTAAGTAATTAATCTACATGACCTATTTTCTTAGAAACCACTTGGTTATTAAAAGGCATAAACTATCCAATACTTGCAAGCTACCGGTTTGGTGACAAACGAAACATATATCAGTGCTAGAAAATGGCATTTTGCAACAAAATTTTCTTACGGAATAAACTGCATCACAAATTTTAACAAAGTTGCTACTCATTTGTGACGATAAAAAACCTATAACTTTTTTAGCAAATTTGCGACCACAATGTATCTACGAATTCTTTGGAAATTGCGTAGGAAATGGGTCACAAATTTCCTACACCATGTTTTCGAGGGGAATGCGTTAAAAATTGCGTAACAAATGTGTAGGAAGTGGTTTCTGACGAGGCTTTTTCTAACATCAAGGTTTTGTTGCAAATACGTCACAAAACCACTTCCTACACATTTGTTACACAATTTTTAACATGTTTCCTACGAAAACATGGTGTAGGAAATTTGTGACGCATTTCCTACGCAATTTCCTAAGAATTTGTAGATATATATTGTGTCGCAAAGTTGCTAAAAAAATTATAGTTTTTTTTGTCGTCACAAATGAGTAGCAACTTTGTTAAAATTTGTGACGCATTTTTTTCCGTAAGAAAATTTTGTAGCAAAATGTCACTTTTCTAGTAGTGTATACACACCCTAGAATAAACAAAAATACGTTAGTATGTCATCATTTACTACACATGAAGGTTAATCTCACATTCATGTCCCCCTCGTAAAATGCAACCACTGA
>JAUTDX010005010.1:0-28855 GCA_030844895.1 Ambrosia x helenae | reverse complement strand
GGACAGGAGTTTACTTATGCTATTCGCCTGGATTTTCCAACTATGAACAACGAGGCAGAGTACGAGGCGTTATTGGCTGGATTACGAATCGCCAAAAAGTTGGGGCACACAACAAGTAGAGGCCCTCGTCAATTCCCAGTTGGTTGCCAATCACATCGACGGCTCGTTATGAAGCACGCGAAGGTTCTATGATCCTGTACTTGGAACAAGCCAAGGTGCTCATGCACGACTTCGTCTACTTGCAAGTTAATCCATATCAAGCGGAGTCAAAATAAACCAGCGGATGCACTGAGTAAAATTGGCCTCGACGATTTTTGACCATTTAGCAAAAACGTGCGCATAGAAGTATTAGACCGCCCATCGGTCCCTCAAAAGCAAGTTAACGTAGTGTAGACCGGCAAGACCTCATGGATCACTCCTATTAAGCCTATTTCACACAGGGGATCCTTCCTGATAAACAAGGCTGAAGCTCGCAAACTCCAGAACAAGGCACTGCACTTATCAAGTAATTGAGGATATCCTATAATCGCCGCTCATATCTTGGGCCTCTGTTGCGTTGCGTCGACTCCAGCTGAGGCAGCCTACCTCATACGGGATATTCACGAAGGGGCATGTGGTTTACACGCAGGCCCAAGAATGGTTGTACACGAAGGGGCATGTGGATTACACGCAGGCCCAGAGAATGGTTGTAGCCAAGATAATGAACTTAGGATACTACTGGCCGGGTATGCACATGGACGCAATGATGGAACTGCGCAAGTGTGACGCCTTTCAACGTCATGCGCCAGGAACACTGAGGCCAAAGAACAACTTGGTACCTGTCACCTCCGCCTGGCCCATTCTAGAAGTGGGCCATCGACCTTGTAGGTCCCTTCCCGCAGCCCCCGGAAATGTCAAATACTTGGTGGTAGCAATCGACTATTTCACCAAATGGGTGGAAGCCAAAACTTTGGCTTCCATCGAAGGGCGATAGCATCAAGAAGTTCATTTGGGAGTTCATCATATGTGTCGGTTTCGGTTTTGCCGATGGAAATAGTTAGCGACAATGGGACACAGTTCACAGATCAACACTTGCAAGAGTGGTTGGCATCAATGAATATTAAACAAATATTCACTTCCGTTGCGCATCCGCAAGGAAACGGCCAAGTTGAACGAGCCAACGAAGCATAGTGGAGGGCATAAAAGCAAGGCTGGGAACGAAGCGCACAGGTGGGTGGATGAACTCCCCCATGTGCTATGGGCGCATCGCACGCTGTCCAAGACCAGTAACGGAGAGACACCGTTCAGCCTTACATATGGGACAGAGGCAATGATACCAGCAGAAGTAAGATGTCCATCTCCAAGGATATTGATGGCAGACCAACGCGACAATGATAAGGAACTAAAAATGAACCTAGATTGTTGGAAGAGCGAAGGGACATGGCCTCCAACAAAGAGGCAAAATTACAAAAGGCAGTTGGAAAGATATTACAATTCAAGGGTTCCGACCGCAGGCTTTCCGCGTGTGGTTGACTATGTCTTTCGCACAATGAAGCATCCAATGCAGAGAAGCCAGGAAAACTCGCACCCACCTGGGAAGGGCCCATACAAGATTCAAGAAGTATTGGGGAAAAGGAGCTTATGCACTAGAGTGCCTGGATGGCACCCCCAATTCCACGTACGTGGAATGCGGCCCAGCTGCGCATTTGCTATATGTGAGGTTTACTCATTTCTTTGTAATAACGGCTTACATGCCCACTATCATTTCAAGTTTTAATAAAAATGTTCAAGTTCATTACACATAAATACCATTGTGTATCATCAAGTCATTCATTGACCAAGGATATTACATAGACAAGCAAGCATGCTAAGTAACAAAACGACAGAAATAAAGGAGTTGCAGCTAGAATTACACCAACAATAAAAAACAGTTGGCATATTACAAGGCATATACACAACAAAAATAGGCTGCATATGTATTCTGGCAAAAGAGTATGATCATTATATGCATCTATACACATGTCAATCTACGGAGCATGCTCCCAACCATTGGCTACCCGACGAAGTTTGAGCTTAGGAGTTTTAAGAGAGATCTCCATGCTCATATAACTTCTTCATCTTCAGTGGCTTCTCTTCAGAAGTGCCCTGTTTCTCCTCTTAGACAACCCTTGCATTCTCCTGATACAACAAGTGACCACAATAATCAACCAACTGCTCGAAAGCATTTGGGGGCATTGTGGTCCGAGGTGGACGAGTAGATAACAACAACATCGGCTCCACGACATCCAGCTCAACTTTGCTTATAGGGGAAGATCTAGAGGAAGAAGCCATAGGAAGAAAAGGGGAGGCTAGAATGAACAAAATAAGCAAATGATAATTTTTTCCTAATCAGGTATTTACCTTTTATAGAGGGCCGGATAACATTAAATTACCATTAATGGTGTGCACTCAAGTGGAAGGAAAAATGGTGACAGCAGTCACATCGCAACCTGGCACGCCGCCAAGTCAGACAGACGACGTCATCATCTTCTGACACAAGCACTACTCTTCCCAAGAATGACGTCATACAATTATTACACAAAACGCGGACAGGAAAAAGGGAATACGCAAGAAATAAAGGAAAATACGAAACGTCAATGGTTTCAACCAATTACAAAAGTTCAAAACAGACAACAAAGATAACGAAGCATACAGCCAATTCTAATCATAGTCAGTTTTTATCAAGATAAACATCAGCATCCAACTCATCATCCTGCACATTTCCACCCGTAACAAAGGTTGACGAGTTACCTTCCCCGCGCAGTGCTGCTTGTTTTCTCTCTTCCTCCTGCTTCTCTTTTTCCTCCATCTCTGCCCCTAGGTGGTCAGACTCCTCAAAATACGCACGCAACTTCCCAATGGGATCATCGGTCTTAAAGCATTGACCAACCACATCGAAGACATCAAAAGTGAGCGTCTCAAATTCTTCCTCGCGCGCAGCAATGGCTTCATCTTCATAAGGCTTGCCAAAATGTTCCCCATCCTCGAGGGCCAAGCCAGCAGCATGATGATGATAGCCCTTAACGAACCCTTGCTGCAAACCACTCCGCAGGGATGTCGCTCCGATTTTCGCCACAGCATCCCCAAATTTGGGCTCATTCCATATGCGCTTAAAGATCTATCGGTCACACAACAAACAATCAAGAAATGAAATACAACCAAAGAGTGAGACGAAACATTAGGAAAGGTCTTACTCCATGAAGGCCATGCTGCATCATCCAAGATAACCGTTCACGAGCAGCCTGGAAGCCTGCACAGCACCTTGTAGTTCATTCTGAGTTTGTTGAAGACTCACTTCCAGCTGCATACGCGAAGAATCCAACAATGCGTTCGTTTCATTAAGCTGAGTTTTCTCACCAGCAAGGACATTCACTTGATCCTCCAACTCAGACATCCGCGTAGTGGCCGTCACAAGAGCCTCATGTTCCTCTTTTAACTTGATGACAGTGTCCGACAGCTCGGCCTGTTTCGCATCACACACTTTCTGCTTCTCCTCGGCCTCGTGGGTCACACGAGCAAGGTCGTTCTTCAATTTTTCAACGGCATTCCGACCCGCGCTCAAGATCTAAGTTGGTACGCTCACAGGATTCCTTCCACAACCTCGCAGCTTCAACCTTCTCCGTCTTCAACTTCTAAATCTCACCTTCAGCAGCTCGGAGTTGACCCCTCAACTGCTCAACCTCAACCCGGGAGTCCGCACGGACGCGTTGAAACTCCTCTCCTCCCTCTTCAGTTGGGCATCCTCAGCGCTCTTTAATGATTGCCATGACCGCTGGAACTCTTCCTCCCGCCGCATCAACGAGCTATAACCACTAAAGTACAGAGCTAGGTTCAAGCTCATATCTGACAACAGCGAACGGCGATCAATGCCATCTTGATAATCTCGTTCACTAGGAGGTACAACATATGCAATGAACTCTTCGGCGTCCAGTGGATTGGTAAAAACGGGTCGTCTGCCTTACATCCCATCGGGGTTGATAAGGTCTGTTCGGATCATAGTCTGGAGGAGCCACCCTCCCTCTGCTACCACCGGACCTCCCAGATCCTCGGGATGTTTCAATTGAAGACTTTTTAGGGGTAGAGGAAGATAACGTCACATCATTGGGAACCTTCTCCGCAATGACCTCAGTGGATCCTGGCTTCACTGATCCCGAAGGGACGGTCAATCACACTACCTTTCTCCACACCTGAGGTGTCAGTTGCTACGTTAGACGCATCAACACCAACAAGGGGAAGGTCAACCACCTGGTGCTTCCCTGCTTTCTTACTCGTCTCCGAAGACAACAATAACTCTTCAGCATGAGGAGAAGACTTGGTCTCCCCCACTGGTAAATTCACCCCCTCCGCAGTAGTCGGAACAGGCTCAGTGGTCTTTTTAATAGTCACCACTGGTCTCTTAGGAGTCACCTGCGGAGCAGGCATCTTGCCTGCGAGACAAAAAAAAGGAAAATAAGCATTTCGTGTATCCACCAAGGCAAAATGGTACAAGATTCTAATGAAGAGACTTACCAGTAGTTTGCTTCACAGACTTGACAAACAATGGCTGACGCTTAGGTGGAGGCTTCACAATCATTGTCACGTCAGGGGGAACGAAGCTCGCATCCCCAACAGCTGACGGCGCCACATTAACACTTGACGAGGCAGCCTCAATGTCCTCCGAAGTAGGTTTGGGGACCTGCACTTTTGTCCGCGCAAGATCCTCAACACGCTTCTGATACAGCTCCGTAGACACCTCAGTAGGCCCACCCACAGGTGATGGCCTGCGAGTGCGCTTACGTTTAGCCTCCTCGTCAGACTCCATCGCTTCGTCATCTTCCTTAGAAGCTGCCGAAGTGGAAACCACCTTCTTACCTTTCCGGGACTCTTTTCGCTGACGTTTTGGTCCGGTACCTAAAGTTGCATAAGGACGGATGTTTCAGCCGATATCCTTATTACAATGACAACAAATAAGCTCACTTGTGCAAGACATCTTTTTCAGACCTAGGGAGCTTGCCCCCAGGTCAAACTCAACCTTTTTCAAGGGACGGATCCCTGCGCCTGTAATGAAGGGCACGTTGGATCAGTACGCGAGCTACGTGGATTACAGCGCACCCTTCGGGCGCAGGAGCTATCCGCAATAATAGTAGAGTTAATTATCAAAAACAACAAGACAAGAGTTGAGAATAACCTGTCCGCATATAGTGATGCGGTGCGTCCTTGAGCTGGGGCATCAAGAAATTGCGTTCCAATCGCTCAACTATTGAGGGAGCCCCAGCAGGTAAAGCCACGCGTAATCCAACTTCGCAGCACCCCGTGCGTCAAACAGATCGAATTTGGTCATTCCTATAACAACAGAGGAATTAAGGAAAGACACAAATCAAATAAGAAAATATAAGGAAAGAAGGAATAGACAGGGCGCTTACTCGCATCAGACGCAGTAGGCTCATACCCCTCAGGGTTCCCCAAACGACTAAGCCCCAACATCACCAGTACTCCTTCGGGGCACTTCTCCATCGACAACGGGGTGGAATGCGAACACAGGGTCTCATACCAAGGTTGGCTCTTGTAATCAGCCATGGGTGGGAACTCAGCGATCCTCTCTTTCACCCTAACACTCATCCACTGTAGAACAGCAGGAATAACACCCCTATGGATGTAAAAGAACTTCTCCTTCCAGTCGTACATGGACTTTGGGCTCTCCGAGACAATCTGTGTTCGATTTCTCCGGGGGTAAACACTGTACCACCCAGGGCCCCCACGGGCCTCCTCAAGAACGTAGAATACGTTCAACATATCAAAAGAGGGCTCCAGGTCTAGTGATTGGCAGGTTGCCTCGAAATGAACAATCCGAGACAAACCAAACGGAGTCATCTGAGTCGGATGAACTCCATACTTCATAAAGGTGTTCACCAAAAACTTGGTAATAGGAATACGGAAACAGCATCGAGTAAAGAAGGCTTCATAAAGGGTGATTTTTCCAGGGGGGGGCCTCCAACGCCGTTTTACCGGCGGCCAGCAACTCCAGCTCCCAGTCGGCCTCAATACCATAGTGGTCTATGAATGTGGCAAAAGAAGAAGAATCCCACTTGATAACGGTAGTGTCAATGACTTTCTCTGTTTTTTCTCAGTAGCCTTGGATTGTTCCATCGGACGAGATGAATCTTGAGACATACTTAAAAGAAATGAAGTTAGTGAGAAAGAAAAGGAACAAGAATTTGAGAGGTCTGGAGTGCAAGGAGTGGGAAATTGCAAGTTGGAAATTTTTGAAATGATTATATACTGTGTGCAATAAATGCTAATCATGTGAGCATGGGTAAACGCAAACGACTTTCCACATGACACGTGGTGGCACACAGCTAATCAGGCGGCACACGCGCCCCACACGCGTCTGACGCAAACGTCTGCCACAACAACTGATGTGACGCTCACTGACACAACGTAGCTTCTGGCAAACGCCACACATCGTGTCACACAGCGCGTGACAGACAACAACTGGCCACCACCAACACACGCGGAAACTCAACGTCAAGCAAATCACCGTTCTCCGCGTTCCGCACCTCCAGCACTCCGAAACAACCCAACACTTACACCAAAACATAACGCTTAGCGCCAAGGAGCAGTTTTCACTACCAGCAGAGGATGAGCTATCATCCAAAAGCCCATACTTAGAGTCCAGCATCCACCCTCCCCCTTCTCACACTTCAGAAGAGGATACATACTGGACTGGGGGGACTTGATGGGATTGGGTACTAAGCCACTAACTGTGCGCACCCAAACCCGGAGACAGGCCCCGCGGAGCGACCCTCCGCACAAAAGACAAACTTCCTCGGCAAGGAAAGCTTTAACGGATTCCCTACAATCACGGAGAGATACCCGAGCACATAGCGGTAAAAGCGGTATCCGTTCCATCCTCCCTTATTTACAGATATCTCTTAACTACTTTACTAATATACTTTCGGGTAGTGGAGACAACCCTAATCGGGCCTGGCCCATTACGATTAGGGTTTTGGGTAATGGTGGCATACGTCCACCTCTATATAAGGGATCATATCCCTAATAGAGAGGACACTTTTGGCTAACCCTAAGAGCTATCACACTTGATAGTACCCCAATTCACCCTGTTTTTGTTATAAACTACTACCTCGTGTAGTCGTCTCCCTGCCCACATCATCTTTACTTGCAGGTTACTCCAATCCAGGAAGTGCTAGTGAAGGATCTACCCTGTGGTAACACTTGGTCTATAATCCCTACCAGGAGGTTAGACTATTTGTTTCTTCAATTGGCTAACACCAATTTTTGTTTATGTAAAGTGAGTAGTGTAAGAATAATGCTAGAACAATTTAATAGAACAAAATTTCCTTTAAAAGATTTTCATTCCAACTTTTGCTCAATAAGTCTCCTCCACAATCTATACTATGTCTATATTTCTATTTCTATAGTAAATAAGATTATTTAAGGACAAGCGCCATTTTATGATGTCTTGTTATCTTTTATCTCGTCCCTCTCATATTAAATAATAATATTAAATCATAATTTTCCTGCTTCTTTCGCCTTTTAATATTTAGTCATAGGTTTTCCATTTTTCTCTTTTTATTTAATATTAACTGTTTTCTTAATTTTTTTTCGTTTTTAGTAACTATTTAAATTATATTGATCCGACCCGTGTAATGCACAAGTTTCTAACCTAATCTACGAAGTTAAGATATATATTTATGTCATTGGTGATACACACATTGGAGGGGATTAGACAAGCGTTTGTATGGGGAAAATGGGTAACAAGAGCAAGGTGAGGTGGGTTAGTAGGAGCAAAATACAAGCTCCTAGGACACTTTGGGGGTTGGGGTTGGGAGAAATACGAAGTTTAAATTGGGTCATCTTGATGAAGTGGAATTGGAGATTTAAAAATAATCCTTGTCAACGATGGTACTAATAAAGGTGACCAACATATTCCTACCAAGATGGCTTTGACAAATCGGGGGTTAAATGTAATACACATGGGGTGCAAAATATGCGGTTATAAAGTTGAAACTGTTAAGCATTAGCGATCTCATGCATGATGGTGAAATCAGTTTGGTGGTTCATTTCGGTGTGGCTAAAGATCCTTATTAATGTGAATGCTATATCCTTTCAAGATTTTATGGACGACTTGAAAAAATAAAAGGTTCAGCAAAATGGAAAAAGACAACAGAAGTTGTGTTCTATGCAACTTTAAGAAGGACCTGGAAGGCGAGGAACAAGCTTGTTTTTTATGGAGTCCCTTTCATCGTTAAGAAGGTGGTGGAAGATATCAAAGAAGACCCGTTCTTATGGCTCAAGTTGAGATCGCTGTTTGAAAATCTAGTTTAGGAGATAAGGAGTGAGTTTAATATTCAAGATGTAGTTTTCTAATGTTTTTTCTTTGTTTTTTGGGATTCCTAGCTTCTTGCTAGCTCATTGTTCCTGTAGATAAGTTTAGGATACCAAATCTACCCGGGGTCAAGGATTCCAAACTATAGTTTAGGATTTCGGACCGAAATTTTACCCACATGTAAGACCCTAACCCGTAAACATGAGATTTGTCATTTAAATTTTCGAGTTTAGGCCTTAACTAAAATCACTCCCGATTAAAACTTTGGTAACTACAAAAACATAACTCAATGAATCCCACCAATTTTTGTTTTACATTTTATCTACTAAAACTTGTATTGCAGTTTGTGTTTTAAACGAGATGGTCTATTGCGGAAGCCTTTTAAGTGTTCGGGTGTGCTCGGTTCTCCTCGTGACTTGATCCTCACTCCAGAACATCCAATGAATATATACCTAGCACCATTTCATAAGAATGGTTAGTTGGATTGATAATAATGCATTTAGATTGGTGGAAGTGTCGAAACACGTCAAAACGAAACGATCAATTTTGAATGAAAAAACGAAAATTTAGGAGTTTACACGCGCCGTAAGCTACGACTCTTACCGTATCTTACGGTCTGGGGCTACGGCTCTAGAGCTTGTTTTTAGCTTTAGCCTTCATTTCCTTGCTTGTTTTCCCCCGATCTTTGGGTGTTTTTAAATCATGTTCAAGCCTCTTCTTAAAGGCATTTGGGGACTTGTTTAATAGGACTTAATGAGTTATTTGAAAGCTTCTAAGCCCTCTCGGACTTAGTTTGATTACAATCCCATGATTTAACTATGGTTTTAGACATACTTGGCGCCAAGGCGCGCATTAAGCTTAGTTGGAATAATACTTACCGAATTGGTCTTCACACCTCTTAGGGGTTGTTTTCGAATTGAATTCACTTTGCCCAAAGGCTTTTATCTAACTACGGACTTACCGGGTGGTGTTGACCCATACCTTGCATCCATTGTGATTACTTAGGCATCGAGTGCCCAATTTCCGAGTGTTCTCCTACATACATTCTAGATTGAACACATTAGTCTCTTGAGACTCAATGGTGATACATTTACCATTGGACCCGTTAACCATGAGATTCCTAAAGCTTAAAATACCGGCTTTGAATGTCTGGTTCGAATGATGAGAAAATCACCATTTGACCCATTAAGGCTAACACTATGCTATCCAAGTTTTTATCTATGATTCAAGTGACAACAACACTTGACCCGTTTACCAAAATGTCTAACTACTTCATTCCATTGATTTCATTTATTCATTGTAATTAAGACATCATTTTCCACATATCCTTACTAATTGACCCGTTTGATGGATTTCACCATTCGGTCACATCTTATTGTTTGATTTAATACCATAAATCTTATTTTGATACGAGTTCACATAAATCAACCCAATTAAGGGATTTCACCTCTTTGGGGTTTACCTTTATTACCCACATAAGATTAAAACCAATGTATACAACACTTAAGCCATATTTATAATCTAATAATGTAAGTAAAACTTACCTTGTATTCACCTCATTTCCTTGCACTTAACGCTTGTATTCGCTTGACCCGTTTGCTTGTTGATCCATCCTTTCCAAGCTTGCACCTAGCTTGACAAGATCAACCTTCACTATACTCATAAGATTGATCAAGTTAGTCATTATTTCCAATAACTAACACATATCATGAGTTTATTCACACCATTTCATCTAGGTTTGAGTTTGGGTCAGTTTGACTCCTAAAAGTCAAACTGTCCATAAACATATTCATGTAAACTAGCTTAGGCAATGATGCACACAAGTACTAAGCTTTCATTCCATATACCGATCTCATCCTAAACAACATTTAGTGTTAAGGAATTGGGTATCTATACAATCACATGTGTTAAATTTATAAAACACCTTATTTTCACTGCTGCACTTTTTACGCAACAGCTGTTCGGGTTGCTTTTACCCCTTCTAAACCCCACAATCTGATTTCGACTTTCAATTAAGAAATGTGCTACGTTCAAAGAGCTTTCCAGGCATATAAAGAACGCCTACTAACGATTTTTCTATGATTTTATATGAACATTTGAAGATCAGGTCAGAAACATATTATGTGCAGCGATTTCGTTTTCAGCTGCTGTAATTGCCCATTTTGACCCATTTAAATTCCGAATTAGTTGAACATGTTCAAATATGGATTGTGCTTCGTTCAAAGACCTTTCCAGGCGTATAAAGAACATCTCCTAACGATTTTTCTATGATTTTATATGAATATTTAAAGATCAGGTCAGAAACATATTTTTTGACCAAACAGCTTTGCTGTCAAAACTGAAATGTTAACTTTAGATGCTGTTTTGACTCACTACAACTCAGAATCAGCTCTTTACGACTAAATATGAAATGTAATATGTGCAACAAGCTTTTCAATGATATAAGGCTCGTCTTCTAACTCCTAATAACGAATGAGATACAGCCTTTACAAGATGGTCACCTAGGGCTGTAACGAATTTTATACAATTTTGCACTATTTGACCCAATTCAAGTTTCATGTAGTCATTTTATCAAACACCTTATATGCACCATTTTTGCAAGTGAATTCTAAGCTTCATAGGCTACATGAAACGTGTCCATATGAGTAATTGTCTAACAACAAAGGTTCAATTACATCATGTATCACATGTACATGATACTAATCACATAGCAATGCAAGATTTCCCTACACTTAAGTGTAGTTCATACCTAGGGCAAAAACCCATTTCTTATACATACATGAATCCTTCTATTTCACATGAATCTATCAACACACAATTTTTTTATCACATAATATCGTTCCTTTGATGTCTACAAACATAAAGAAACCCATAGCCATCATTAATTCATGTTTTCATAAAGCACCCCAAAATCTCATCTTCCTAAATCAAGAGAATTAGATTGAATTAGATGAAATAAAGGGTACCTTAGGATGCATTGGACCTTAGATGATCACTAGAAGACTCATGCACTTCAAGAACTTCATGATTTGAACATGAATTTGGTGTTTAGGGTTTGTAGGTGAAAGGAGATTGAATCTCCTGATTAAGTCGACATACACACACTAAGTGTGTGTTTTCCCTTTTTAATTTACTAAATAAAACTCAAGTTTGACATATTGGCAGCTATGGTCCCTCTACTAACTCCCAAATGTCATTTTCTTATAAAACTAACTAGTCAAGTTAGTTTTCATATATCGTTTGCTCACTTTTATAATTAATAATATTAAGTAGGTCATTTCCATATTAGAACATAACCCACATTCTTATCGTATAAGTCTCATTTCATTATTTTACTAATCGTGCCTAATGGCGCAATTAGGCGAAATGGATGATTTTGGGGCGTTACACCACAACCATTGCCCCCAAAATTTTGACAACTGTAAACACTAATAACAAATGTTAAAATTTTCAAATTTCAAAATCATCATCATGTGTTTGCAAGTGATAGGATGTGGTGTGACAATCGAGGAGGCTATGCGACGACGTTTAAGAGGGTTAGTCGTATATTTATATATTTATTTCTTTGGTTTCTTTTTCATTTATTGTTCTCCTATAGATAACTCAAGGTAATTTTCTTCACTCTCCTCCATATTTTCTACCTTTCCTTAGAGCATTCACATCCCATCCATCAAACCTCCCCCCATCTCTAAAATTTAAAAAAAAACTTACTAAAAACACCCTACATCCCATCCACCATTGTTGGATCAGTTTCTTATTTTAACAATTCTTATTCATGAACACTTGTGTGAAATAAGTATATCAAAGCAGTTTGCACAACGGAATAAGTAAAGTGTTCAAGTTAAAGTTTCACTTTTAGTAAAATGAGAATCAATAACAGTAAATGAATATAGCAGTAAATGCAGAATGATTCTCAGATATGTATATATTGAAATGGTTAACTACTCAAAGTTTTTGAAGGATTTAATCGATATCTAAAAATAGTGGGATTAACCCCTCTATTTATAGATAGTCAATTACATACAAGCTAAGTAACCAAAAGATTATAATACTGTAAGATAATACTACAACAGGCTGTAGTATTGAAACTTGAACAAAGACTTTAAGAATACTAATATAATACTAAACTAAACTGCTGAAGATTAAGGGCGGTTGGAAGCTTCTAATCAAAGTACTGATGAGTGACATGTTAGATGATTATATAAACTTGGTTTATCTTATGTTATGTAAATAAGAAACATATGTTAATTAGTTGTGTCCTAAGTCTAGATGTTAGTTAATACCGGTTCATGTGTCACACCGGTTAGATAATTTAGTTATCATAAGTTCGATAATATTCGAACAGTTACGATGTATAGTCGCGTCTGATCATTGCACCGGTTCAAACATATAAGTAGGCCGGTTTGTAATCATTTGTATATAGAAAGTTTATGTTTTCATTTAACTAACTTTCAAATCCTCTCTACCCATTCCCTCCAAAATAATAACCGCCAAAAACTATTTGTTTGTTCCTATTTCTATTTCCGATCACTCCTCAATTACCAAACCTGTTTTATAATCAAACCCGTGATATTATTAGATTCTTAACATGGCATCAGAGCCACGTTTCACGTCCAAAGGGTTATTTGATGATGTTGATGAGAAATCCGAAGATGTTCCTATGTGTGACAAAGGCAAGAGGCCGATAGTCAATTGTTGTGATCAAGAGGATCAATTTATGGCGACCAAGAGAGTCGAATCAAGTAAGAAGGATTATGAGAATCCATTGAACATCAATTTCTCCCGCTTCCATATCGCATCATCACCGAAGAACCAAATTATGAAGAAGAAAAAGGCGCAAGAGGAGTTCAACAAATAAACTAAAGACGTTCCCGAATATCCACACGCTATGTGTTGTGGAAAATGCAAACAACCCTTTCACTATAGAAAGGATTGTCCTAAGAAGATTGGAAAGACCGAATTCATGGTAAAAGGAACGGATGACAAAGGGTGGATTAACATATGGTATGCAAGCCTTACACGCAAAGAACATGGATGTGGCTACAAAGATCAATTCGCCACTTTCTCAAAGTCGTTTGGTGTTGAAGGCAAACCAAGTGGGTATAAAAGAGAGTACTTTAGAGGGAAGGGATCGGTCATACTTACAAGCGGAGGGCAAGTACACAAGATCAAATCGGTATACTATGTCCCTACACTTCGTAAAAACGTGTTAAGTATTGAAAAATTGAACCAAGAAGGTTTAGAAGTTGAATTTGATGGAGATGTTTGTTACATCCATCGACCGATCATACAAGAGAAAAGAAAGATAATCTTATGCCGAATTTGTGATAGTGAAAGTCACTTCACATTTAAATGTCCCGAAAGAGAAAATATTGTTGTAAAAGATGGAAAAGGCGCACTAGAAGCGTTTGCAAAGAAACGGGTCAGATTTGAAGGCAAAGATGAAGCACTTAATGTTGAAGATAAAGAAAGGGCTTACATGTATAAGAAGTTCGAAGAATTCTCCATTGATAAGGACGATTATGAAGGCAATATGGAAAGAGGTCCTATCATGTACCCAACACAAGAATCAAGTTTGCAAGATTGCATAGTTTTCATGGATTTAATCCATGTTACTACAACGGTTGAAAGGTACAAAAGAAAGTTTGAGTTAGAATTCGAAAAGATTGTACAATGGTTCATGTATGACTTCTTAAAAATTAGAGACAAAGCCCCTATGCCACCACGTGATGGAACCGGATATCCAATATGTTTATTGGATCTATACACTAAAGTACAAGTGTTTGGTGGATATGATAAAGTTACAAAGGATGAAAATTGGGCAATAGTCGCAATGTCTATGGGTTATGGAAGAGGGCTACCAAGTTTAGTAAAGAAAGAAGACATAGCATTAACTCTAAGGCTAGTGTATGTTAGATACTTAGAGATGATGGAGTGGTACCATCTCAAGTATAAGGGCCGAGAGTTAGTTGTTGAAGTAAACAATGAACAAGGTAGCACAAGCGGTGGAAACGAAGCAAACGGATGGATTAATGAAGATTTACCACCAAAGAAGCGAAGCCGTTCATCCTCAAATGAAGAATGAAGAAGAACCGAAGACGATAAACTCAAGTTTAAGGGGGAGATTGTTAGATGATTATATAAACTTGGTTTATCTTATGTTATGTAAATAAGAAACATATGTTAATTAGTTGTGTCCTAAGTCTAGATGTTAGTTAATACCGGTTCATGTGTCACACCGGTTAGATAATTTAGTTATCATAAGTTCGATAATATTCGAACAGTTACGATGTATAGTCGCGTCTGATCATTGCACCGGTTCAAACATAAAAGTAGGCCGGTTTGTAATCATTTGTATATAGAAAGTTTATGTTTTCATTTAACTAACTTTCAAATCCTCTCTACCCATTCCCTCCAAAATAATAACCGCCAAAAACTATTTGTTTGTTCCTATTTCTATTTCCGATCACTCCTCAATTACCAAACCTGTTTTATAATCAAACCTGTGATATTATTAGATTCTTAACATGACAAACTTCTGATGAGTAACTTTCAAGAGTTTGTCTTCAGGAGTTGTTCTTCAGATGTCTTGTCTGGTTCATCTTTAGAACTTCTGTTTCTTTACTCTTCAGGACTTGGTAATCTTTTACATCAGCAGTTTAAACAAAAATAATCAGAGGATGTAAAACTAAGGTTTATACTGGCTTGTCAATCCTCTTTGAGCCTACAATCTTCCCCTGGATTAATGAAGCCAAAACCTTTGTCTATCTTTATTTATATGACCCTCATTTCCTTGAGTCAAGAACTCTCCAAATTTCCTTGATCATTTGATATTTGAGCTCTCTGATCTCTAGTTCTGTAAGTAGTCCTTTTCTGGTAAAGTGTTCTGAATGGCTAGAAGATCCTCATCTGATAATTTTTCCAATTCAGTTGTGTAGTGAAGGACTTTTGTTGTGTAGTCTTTTTTTTCCAGAACCATGGAATTGGACTTGTGGGTGAAGAATCATTTGACAATTGGAGATTTGGAATTAAAGAATTTGTCTTTGTATGGTACTATTTATAGGTTTGAAGATAGGTCTGATGTTGGTGGTTTTTCTTTTTCAGTTGTGATCAGATTGGATCTCCTTCTTCTTTCAACAAGTACAGTACCAGGTGTATCACCAGAAATTGGAATGTGATGTTTAGTGATTACCTTGGTCTGTTTTTGTTCTGTGATGGTATGTTTCAGTTGATATACAAATGTTGCAGGATCCCTATCTTGTGTTAACAGAGGCTTTTCATCAACAGTGAAATCATCTTCAACAATGGTGTTCTTTTCAAGTAGCATCATTTTGAAGTCTGTTTTTGTTTGTTCCTCTGTCTTCTTCTTGGTAGCAGGCTGTGTTGGTTTGAACTTCTCCGGATTTGCAAGTCTTTCAGCCTTGAACTTTTTGTAAGTGTCATAAAGTACATCTTCTTTCCATCTGCACACTTGATGTTTTTGAACCATATTTGTTCTCTACCAATTCTTGTATGATTTGGGCTCTCTTCAACTTTCTATCTTTTTCTGTGACTAGCCTGTCTGATACAAGTTGTGTCTGTCTTGTAAGTTCATCAGTTAAGAGTCCCTTAAGTGAGTATTTCTTTGTCTTGCTGTGTTTGCTGATATAGTTCATCAGCTGTTTTCTTTTATCTTCTTCAGCAGCAAGGAGTTGTTGCTCAGCAACTCTTTCTTGTTCTTCTAACTCATTTAGTTTCTTTTCATAGGTTTTTAATTTTTCTTCATAGCATATGTCATCCCTTGCTTCTAAGTTGTTCCAGATCTCATCTTCCATTGCCTTCTTCTTTGCTTCTTTTGAACTTTCCTCCATTTGTTCTTTTGACATTAGTATGGGAGAAGGGTTCAAATCAATTATAGGACTGGGAGCAAGCTTTGGAATCTCAGCTGGAGTAGTTTCTGTTGCTTTAGAAGGCTGTTCAGGTTCAGTGCAGGAAATGTCAACTACTGAAGTATTGATCTGAGCACAACTACTGAAGGATTGTCTTCAGTACTTTTGGTCTTGTCTTCAGCAGTTTCTTCACTAATGCCTTGGGTAGACTTTTCAGCTTTTTCTCTAAGGATTCTCTCTTCTTTCTCATACCATTCTGCTCTTTCTTTCAATGCTTTTTCTTAGCAGTTAGTTTTTGAGATTCTTTGAGATTCTGTGCTTCTCTAGCGCTTTTTGAAGCTTCAAGTGACACAGTTTCAGGTTCCTTTGACATCTCCCACTTTTTGGCTTCATCCACTTCTGGAAACCAAGGAGGTAGAGGTGTTACACCAGATAGATGGGCTAGTTGTCTTCTGTTGTCTTCTATCTTTCTTGACAACTCACCAAGCTTGTGATCAATTGCATTGTTTATCATCTCCATCTGAGCTTTGTTCTTTAACTCCATAGCAGTCATAAAGGTTTGGAATGACCAGAAATAAGCTGGTGTACCATCTGGTATAGGGGACCATCTGGGCTGCATAGTTGGTTCAATTCTATGCTTGATGACCCAGAGAATTGGGTAGGCTTTTGTGAGTGTGGAGGGTGTGTTTTGGGGTGATCCTCAGAATGAACTGGGGATGCCACTTTTGGGGAATTGGGGTTTAAGTGGTCTTTAACCTGATCTTCTGTGACTGTCTCTTTGAGTACAAATACATTGGAATCAGGACCTTCACAGTCAGCCATCAATTCTTTTTGTGGAGATTTTGATCCATCATCCAAATTAATGGAATCATCTGAATCCCCGATGATATCTTCAATGAAGAAGTCATCAGTTGTATCATGAGCTAGGCCCAACCTAGTTGTCTCATGAACCTCTTTTTCTTGGTACTGAGGCTTTCCTACTTCATCAGTAGTTGCCACATTTGAGGTCTTAGCTATGGTACTACTGTCCTCAAATCCATCACTGGATGGTATTGGAGTAGTAGCAGCCTCAAATATGCGTAAGGAAACTAAGTTTGGGCTTAGAGACCTTGGTTCCTCCTCATCTCTTTGGTTAGAGCTGATCACATTCTCATCAATGTCCATATCTGTGTTTTGATCCCCTGTTTTATGCGGTGATTGGAGATTGACATTTTCAGATGGATTGTGTTCTTTCAGCTCAGAGAGAATATTAACTATCTCAACTGCTGGAGATGTTTCTTGTTCAACAGTTATGGGATCAGCAGTTGGGGTTGGTTCAGTTGTTTTGAAAGAAGGGTCA
Organism: Ambrosia x helenae; assembly: GCA_030844895.1. Lineage (NCBI taxonomy): Eukaryota > Viridiplantae > Streptophyta > Magnoliopsida > Asterales > Asteraceae > Ambrosia > Ambrosia x helenae. Next base: position 11,304 of record JAUTDX010005010.1, on the reverse strand, counting down.
GTGGTTATTGCCTTTTTAAGTTTCTTTCTGGAAAACTGAATGGATATTGGTGATCTTGGGGTTGTTTGAGATGGATAAGACTGAGAGGAAGTTTCAATCACATCTTTTAAAAGTGCAGATTGCACATCAGCAGCTTCAGGCATCTCATCTTCCTGAATTGCTTTTCTTTTTGGGTTGGTAGGTTTGGATTTTTGTTGAGTGGTTTGTTTAGGCTTTTTGGGAATGGGTTTTGAGGATGTTGGTTCCTTGGGGACCGTGACATGTTCCCCTTGGTCATCCTCTGGCAGAAGTGCCGGTTTGTTATGCCTAGAGTATGCTTGTGAGGTTAAAAGGGTTTAAAATTGATGTTTTACCCACAAGCACATCTTCTCCAAGTTCTTTGATAATGCATTGCATGATGAACCTTGGATACAACAAAAATTTCTTTTTCTCATTCTGGTGATGCAACACCAACTCATTGAAAAAGTATGAAGATGCCCTATATTTAGTTTCATTTATAATGGAATGAAAAATTGGTTGTAAAGTTGAGAGCATCTGATCAGACGATTCAGTTTTTGGACTTAAACACATGATAATGTAGTGAAACAAAAGTTTATATTTTGCATCAAAATATTTCTTATAAATCGTAGCATGTGATAAAGTACCTTGGTAACCACACTCAGTTATGGTTAATTGGATTGTTCCACTGGGAATTTGATCAGGTGCTTCAGCATCATCAACACCTAGTCTGTTTCCCAGGGTTGCCGGTGTGATTGCCATTTCTTTCCCTTTGATCCTCGTCTTTAGAGAAATGACCTTACCATCTTCGGTAACAGTCTCAGCGTTTGCCCAAAACTCATTGAGAGTGTCAGTATGGATTGGTAGGTTAATGGTGAACGCTGTGTAATATTGAGATTTTACGACCAAATCAATGATTTCATCGTATTGGGACCAGGCTTCATCCTTTTTGAAGTAGCCTCTTTGATTATGTCCCTGTTTAAGAACTAGAGCCATTTGTGTTTTGATAACAGTTGAAGATTTCAGAGAGGGTTTTGAGAGAGGGAAGTTTTGTTTTTGAAACGATAATAATGAAAAGAGGCGTTAGAGAAGTTTAACAGCCATTCTAGGTCAAACTTCTGAAAATAGGAAAAGACTAATTTGCCCTTTTTGTCTAAAACCTCTGATGAACAATTGTTCATTAGGAGTTACCTATTTTGTTCTTCAGTAGTTTTTGACTACTGAGAAGATTTGATGATTTTATTATCATCAGTAGATTCTCTTTTCAGAAATTTTCCCATATAAATGTTTTTGTACATTAGTATTTTTCTCCCTTTTTGTTGATCATCAGAGGTTTTGTGTCAGATTAGTAAACAAGTAAGTGAAAGTAAAATATATACAGAAAAATGAAAACACTTACAGAGTTTACTCAAAATTTAGCATTCCAAGCATGGACACTAACCTTTGACATGTTGTGGTGTCAAGAGGTTTTGTGAACACATCAGCTATTTGATTAGCTGTTGTCACATGTTTTACCTCAATCTTGCCTTTTTCATAGCAATCCCTGATGAAATGACACCTGATTTCTATATGTTTTGTTTTTGAGAATTGAACAGGATTTTGAATGATGCTAATGGTAGATTTACTGTCTACTAAAAGTGGAGTCTTGGTCTCTTTGATTCCATAATCAAGAAGTTGATATTGGAGCCATTGAATCTGTGATGTACAGCTTACAGCAGCAATGTACTCAGCTTCAGCTGTTGAAGTTGCCACAGATGTTTGTTTCTTTGATTGCCAGGACACCAGACAGTTTCCTAAGAATTGACAACCACCAGATGTTGATTTTCTTGACATTTTGCACCCTGGATAGTCACTATCTGAACAAGCTGTTAACTTGGTATTGCTTGAAGCAGGATACCAAATTCCTAATGTAGGAGTTCCTTTCAGATATCTGAAAATTCTTTTGACATCAATTAGGTGTGATTCCCTTGGTGTAGATTGATATCTAGCACAGACACAAGTCGAAAACATAATATCTGGTCTAGAAGCAGTTAGATATAAAAGAGAACCGATCATACATCTATACATGGTTTGATCAACCTGTTTTCCTTGATCATCTGGTTCAACTTGTGTGGTTGGTGTCATGGGAGTGGAACATGATTTACTGTCTTGTAAAGAAAATTTGTTCAATAATTCTTTAACATATTTGGATTGATGTATAAAAGTTCCATTTGTTTGTTGTTTGATCTGCCGTCCTAGAAAGTACTGCAGTTCTCCCATTGTACTCATTTTAATGACAATAACTAATCTAACATATAACAACATAATTTTAATGACAATAACAACAAATCAGAGGTTTTGGTTTCCTCCTTAGTGCTTGATTATCAGTAGTTTTCTAATAAGAGATTCTCATCAGGAGTTAAACCATCAGTAGTTCATAATCATATACAATAATCATAGAACATACATAAATAATCTAACATATAACAACATAATATTAATGACAATAACAACAAATCAGAGGATTTGGTTTCCTCATTAGTGCTTCATTATCAGTAGTTTTCTAATCAGAGATTCTCATCAGGAGTTAAACCATTAGTAGTTCATAATCATATACAATAATCATAGAACATACATAAATAATGTAACATATAACAACATAATATTACTGACAATAACAACAAATCAGAGGTTTTTGTTTCCTCATCAGTGCTTGATTATCAGTAGTTTTCTAATCAGAGATTCTCATCAGGAGTTAAACCATCAGTAGTTCATAATCATATACAATAATCATAGCACATACATAAATAATCTAACATATAACAACATAATATTAATGACAATAACAACAAATCAGAGGTTTTGGTTTCCTCATCAGTGCTTCATTATCAGTAGTTTTCTAATCAGAGATTCTCATCAGGAGTTAAATCATCAGTAGTTCATAATCATATACAATAATCATAGAACATACATAACTAATCTAACATATAACAACATAATATTAATGACAATAACAAAAAAACAGAGGTTTTGGTTTCCTCATCAGTACTTCATTATCAGTAGTTTTCTAATTAGAGGTTTGTCATGAGGAGTTAAACCATCAGTAGTTCATAATCATATACAATAATCATAGAACATACATAACTAATCTAACCTATAACAACATAATATTAATGACAATAACAAAAAATCAGAGGTTTTGGTTTCATCATCAGTACTTCATTATCAGTAGTTTTCTAATTAGAGGTTTGTCATGAGGAGTTAAACCATCAGTAGTTCATAATCATATACAATAATCATAGAACATACATAACTAATCTAACCTATAACAACATAATATTAATGACAATAACAAAAAAACAGAGGTTTTGGTTTCCTCATCAGTACCTCATTATCAGTAGTTTTCTAATTAGAGGTTTGTCATGAGGAGTTAAACCATCAGTAGTTCATAATCATATACAATAATCATAGAACATACATAACTAATCTAACCTATAACAACATAATATTAATGACAATAACAAAAAATCAGAGGTTTTGGTTTCATCATCAGTACTTCATTATAAGTAGTTTTCTAATAAGAGGTTTTTCATGAGGAGTTAAACCATAAGTAGTTCATACTCATATACAATAATCATAGATCATAGGTAACTAATCTAACATATAACAATATAATAAAAATATAAAAAATAATTTACAAAAACAGAAATAAAATAAAAAAAATAGCATTTTTACAAAATAATGTTTGAAATTAAAAAAAACATATTAAAAGAAATAATCAGAAAAACACAAATAGTAATCGAACGAATACATTTAAACCAAAAGAGAATGTATTTAAAGTTTAGAGAAGTAACATAACCCTAATAGCAAACCGTAACAACAATATGTTCTTCATCAACCAAAGAACACAGATCCAGTGATGTAACAAAAAAAACATCGGCGATTAGTATAACAAATGAAAAAAAAATAACACATTACAAAAATAACAAAACAAACACCTACCTTTTACCAAGAAGACACAACAGGTGCTTGAGAAGAACATAACAACAACGATGAGAAAACAAAGATAACATTTATAACAAAAACATAAATTAAACTTTGAAAACCAAAATAATAAACGAAGATAATTAAATGAAAAAAAAATACCTTAAACGAAAACAAAACAAACACAGCGTCGGCGGAGATGATGAAGAACCCAAGAGATCTTGAAGAATCTTGACGAAATCAGATGAACAAAGAAGAGGGAAGAGGAAAAGAAGAGGGAAAGAGAGAGAGAGAGAGAGTGAGTGGAAAGAGAGTTTTGAAAGAGTGAAATGAGTTTGTGTGTCTCTTTGGGTTGTTTTGAAACAGAGAGACAAACGGGTCAAGTATAACTCAAAGATCCAAATGAATGAGGAACTTACACGTTAGTATATTTAACCTCATGTTGCCACGTAAGAGGCACGGTTCCCCAACCTATCTCATTGCTCTTTAATCTTGTTACTTTATTTTATAGAGTAAAGATCAAATACAAGGTGTTTTTTTGGTAAGAACTGTGAGAATCAAAGGTGGTAAAAAAATTTTATTTTTTTTTTAGAATTTTTTTTTCCTATGTGCTTAAACATACTTTCTAGATGAATAATACAAAAAAAATAAAAATAAAAATTTTAGTGTAATTACGTCATTAAAGTAAATACATTAGTTTACACTATACTCTACACGTAATTACTCTACACCAAATTTTTTTTTATATTTTTTTTTAGTTTTCAATACTATAATGCATTTTTAATAACATGGGGAAAAAAATTTCGAAAAAAAAAATACCTCATTTGATTCTCCCAGTTCTTACCAAAAAAAACAATTTGTACAAGATGTTTACTCTTATTTTATATATATAGAGATAGAGATAATCACAATTCTCAATACCTTATTGGTTTTTTTTTTCTTGAAAAGCCAAGCAACCATTTTATTCAACCAAACACAGCAGCCATACAAATTGTTCAAAGCAGTACAAGGATTCGGCCTAGCCAGAAGCTACCCAAAACCCAGCCCAACCCACAGAGTAAAACCCAACACAGCAGTAAGACAAAACATTGTTACAGAAATAATGGTACTGAGACCCAAGATAACAACACTTAAGAGAATTCAATGTCTTCGAATGTCCACCACTTTGTCGAATCAATTGCCGCCACTTTAGATCTCTTTTTCATCCACCAAAATGAATTTTCCTTGATTTCTTCAAGAATAGTAATTACCGGTGTATCTTTATTGTTAAAAACTTTTGCGTTGCGCGCTAACCATATTCGCCAAAGAGACATTAAAGCAATCGCATATACTGTTTCTTTCCATTTCTTCGATCCCTGCAAGCTTTTTATCCATTCCAACAGTTGCTCAAGGCTGCTAATTTGTGAATTTGGTTGAATCTTGATCCATTTACACACATGCCACCATATTAGCTTGGCCCAAAAACAACCAACCAGCGCATGATCGGCTGATTCTTCATGGTCTTCACATCTTTTGCATCGAGACGACCCAAGATCCAGTCCTCTAGCCGCTAAATTGACTGCAGTAGGGATACCTCCTAGCGAAGCCCGCCACACGAAGCAATTAACCTTCGGAATCGCGATCTTACTCCACTTGAACCTGTTCGAACTATTTGACCCAGATTGTGCAGCCCCCAAATCCGCTCTAACTTGCTTGACAGAGAACTCCAATCTTTTCCCTTCGGTTACCCAATGCCATCGATCCAAACCTGTTTGCAATTGTTGATCAGCTAGCAAAGTTGACAGTTGAATCCATTGTTCTATTCCACAGCAGAAGAAGGTGTCTGAATCCATTCCCAACCCCAAATAATAGAGGCCCCTTCCCGTTTGTAATTGTCCGCTACTTTCGCCTTCTTGTCCCTGCATAAATCGAATAATTCCGAGAAACGATCCTTCAATATCCCACCCGAAACCCAGTTGTCCCCCAAAATAGTGCCGAGTTACCGTCTTTAACCGTACAAACCAATTTCTGATGTAGCTCTACCCCCTTTCTCGAGAAGCTCGACCCAACCTCCGCAATTGTGTTCCAAATTCCTCCTGCAGCTTTTTTATAAGGGATAGATTTCAATTCCCTCGCCCCCCCGTGAATAGCATTGATCGTTTTTACCCAAAGTTGATCCGGAGACACTTTGTATCTCCACCACCATTTAACCAATAGCGCCAAGTTTAGATCCTCAAGATTTCCACCCCAAGCCCACCCAACCTCTTCGGCATTACAACTTTATCCCACACAACCCATCGTATCTTCTTAACATTATTCGCCCCACCCCACAGGAAACGTCTCCGAATTCCATCAATTGTTTTCAACACCGCCACAGGAGCGCGGAACAATGAGAAATAATATATCGGCAAGGCGCTTAGTACCGATTTTACCAACACTAATCTCCCCGCAAAGGAGAGCAACCTTGCCTTCCAAGATGAGAGTTTTGAACTTACACGATCTATGATTTCTTTCCAACTCCCAATTCTCCTCATCGAGCCCCCGATTGGCAACCCGAGATATACAAATGGAAATACCCCACGTTTACATCCCAGGCACGTTGACAGCCTATCGATCTCCTCAACGCCAACACCGACCCCATACAAATAGCTTTTTTGGATATTTACCTTCAGCCCCGAAGCTAGCTGAAAACATCTCAATATTCTATTCAAATTTTGCACATTTTCTTCAGACCAAGAGCCCATAAATAATGCGTCGTCCACATACAATAAGTGTGTTAGTTCCGGCCCATTGTTCGGGAGCCTTATACCCTCGAATAACCCGCCCGACACCGCTTTAGAGACCATCACATGGAGCGCTTCCATTACTAAAGTAAACAGGAAAGGCGAAAGTGGATCGCCTTGTCGCAATCCCCTGTTTAGAGAGAATTCACATGTCGGTTCCCCGTTGACAAGACCTGATGCCTTCCCGGTGAATAGAATGCCCATCATCCATTGCTTCCACTTAGCGGGAAATCCCATGTTATGCATAACATTGATTAGGAACTTCCAAGAGACACAGTCGTAAGCCTTTTCAAAATCAGCCTTAAACAGCATCATACTCCTTTTCGCTTTTTTTGCCCAGTTTAACACTTCACTTATGATTAGTGGCCCGTCAAAAATGTGTCGCCCCTTGATAAATGCTGATTGTTCAGCCGATACTATGCTACCCAACACCCCTTTCAGTCTCCCAGCAAGAACTTTGGAGATTACCTTCCCAATTACCCCAATAAGTGATATTGGTCTGAAATCCGAGAAGGTCATTGGGTCCTTGACTTTTGGAATCATTGCAATAAATGACGAGTTGCACAACTTACTGATAGATCCGTGTGTGAAGAACTCATTCATCACCTTCATAAAATGTGTGTCTAGCTTCCCCCAAAACTTTTTGATGAAAGCAAATGTGAAGCCATCCGGGCCCGGCGACTTGTCGCTCCCGCAATCCCAAATCGCGTCTTTAACTTCTTCTTTTGAGAATGTTCCAATAAGCTTGTTTTCCTCATCACTCGATAACCTCTTGAAGCCAAAACCGTCAACCCGAGGCCTACCCTGAATAGGCTCTTTGAATTTTTCTTTGAACAGTTGAAAAGCCTTTTCTTTTATCGCCATTTGGTCCGTTACCCATTCGTCTTCCATCATGATCCCGTTCACTCTATTTCTCTTCCTTCTGCCCTTAATAACTCCGTGAAAATAGGCCGAATTCTCGTCACCATTAAGGACCCAGTCCACCCTTGACCGCTGATGGAGATCTTTAATTCTGTCCCATTCGTACTGCCGGATTTTTCTTCTAAATAGTTTCCATTCCGTCAACTCTTGGTCATTCAATATTCGTGATTCCGCCACAGATTCTAATCGGGCTACACCCTCAATTGCTTCTTTAACCGTTCTCTTTTCCTCATCACCAACGCGCTTTCTCCATTCTTTGATTAGGCTTTTGATTTGTCTTAGTTTTGCCAAGAGTTCCACATCCGGTGATCGGGCATCAACCGTTTCACCCAACCCCCTATCTACTATGTCATTAAGTTCTTCTTTCTCAAGCCACGAGTTGAAAAACCGAAACGGAATTGCCCCCAAGGATTTTGGCTCAATAACGAGAACTAGAGGGGAGTGGTCCGACATATCTTTTTCCAAAGCTATCAACTTTGCGTCCGGCGGGGCGGAACCACAGCCATGGCGCCGGGTTCCCGGGAACCCACTCGGTTTCTAATTTTTAGTGTAAATTTATATATATAAAAAAAAGGAACCCATAAGAATATTATCAAAGGAACCCATTACATAATATTGTAGGTAGCTTAGTGGTAACACCCGCCTTGTACATACAAGAGAATCCAGGTTCGATTCCCGTCCCAAACCAATTTTTTTTTATTTCCAGCTTTTTTTTTTCAATTTAAAATAACAAAACCCTTAGTCTTCACCTCCTCCTGCTTTCAAACCCATGTAACACAACATAGACCTTATCCAAACAAACAACACAAATCTCAATCCCTCTTCCAAATAACAAAACCCTAGTCAAAGAAAGCCGCCTCCTTGACTCTGCGGCTCTGCTCACGTCCACCGCTGGTCGCCGCCCGCCGGTCCACCTTGAGTTTGACTCTGCTCACAGCTCACGTCCGCCACCGGCCGCCCCTCCTCCTTGACCTCTGTCTGCCCACAGCTCACGTCCGCCGGCCGCCGCCCCTCCTCCTCGGCTCCTTGACCTTTGTATCCTGCTGCCTTTGGCTCCTCTCCTTTGCTTTGTAAGTTTATTATTACTTGTTGTTTGTTTAATTAAGTTATCATATTACGTGATTTGTTACTCGAATGTTTAATAAAGTTGCATTGTTGTCTTAGTGTTTGATGTTTCTTACAGAAACATTGATGTTATTACTTATTAGGCGATAGTTTATTGATGTTATTAGGCGATTAATTAGGTGATGAAATTTGATGTTATTGAATATAATTAGGCGATTAATTTGATGTTTCTTACTTAGGCGCTTTCATTGTTGCCTGCACCAATGCAATTGCTTTCGTCATGTTAACAGCTGCTGTTACGCCTTCGTTGTGCATTCGAAAGCAAAGAAATCTTTATTTTGTAATAAAAGTTGACGCCTTTGTTAGCCGAATAACCAAGTAGCATGAAGCAACCTACATAAGTAGTATAAGCCAAGCATAAAGCAATATAAAAAAGAAATGTTATGTGAAAGCCAAAACAGACAAACGTATATAAAAATACTTGCTTTAAAACATACATACTAAATCAAATGATCGCGTATGTATAAGACCGAATCCATTCGATTTCTAAAAAAGATTACTAATCCTTAACTTTGAAATGGCTACGACATCCTAAAACTATTTATTACAAAAAGTAATTCAACCATAAACATGTACTCTGAATCAGTCATGAACTTACATTAATTATCAACAAAATAATTTCAAATGATGTTAAGCCAATCATCACAAATCTTAAACAAAAAACTGAAGTACTGGTCAAGATACATAGAGATCATTATCTTACGCCATGCCTGTTGCTTAAATGCACAGGTGCCTCAAACTCGCTGCTAATTTACACATGGGCTCTTTATAACAAATATCATCATGCAAATAATGAAACATAAACATGTTTGCAACTAAGTTCCTTAATATAAACGTTTCTCAAGATGACTTATTGTTTTTCAAAGTCAACACCAGAACAAAAGAAAATGTGAAGCTTGACCTAAAGAATTGACAAACATGAACAGAATTGTACCTTTGTCGCCACTTATATAAACTATAGGTATGTTTTTTTTTATCTTTAAAGACAATCGTATTTATATATGCTTTAAATTTCTAATGCCAATGTTTTTTCATTATTACAACGTATTTTTTTATGTGATGAACCTTATCCGACCCGAACCGGAAAACCGACCCGAAACCCGTGAACCGAGCCGAAATTTTTATGTTTAGTCATATGAAATTGATACACCTAAAAAAAGGAACCCAGTGAAAAAAATTCCTGGTTCCGCCACTGCATCTTGACACGAGGAATAGAAAACATAACAACAAACACAATAACATAGAGAAAAAATGCACATATCGTGCCTCTCCTTTCCGTAATCAAGTGTATGTGATGCATCTACAAGACCCACCAGCAATCAACCACAACCGTTAGATCAAACAACAATCACAGATCTACATGGGTCCACACCCTATCCCATGCACACACACACCTACGATCAATACCAAAGATTTTCCCAATAAGTATATAAACCTCGAGTTGGAGACCAAACGATCCTTCCATTTTTATGAGCTCAAAAGTTTATCTTTTTTTATTTCTTTTTTTTTTCTTGATTCCATCCACACGTATTCACCATCACCACCCCCAAATTTCACAAAAACAACTCCACATATTATTAATTTAATTTAATTAAATTCCACATTTTTATACATACATGATTCTCTATATATATGTAGAACAAGATTAACCCAATTTATTATTTTCAAGAAACACAAAGGGGGCAGTGTTGAGGAGGATGAACGTGCCCTCGGTTCTTATATTGTGCCTCCTCTTAGATCTTAATTTTCCATAAAGATTCATTCTTTTTGGTGGGTTTCTTATAAAGATTTGTGGGTATTCATCTTTTTTGTTAATATGCCCAAAAATCAAATCTTTATTCATTCTTTTTGGTGGGTTTTTGATAACAATTTGTGGTATTAATCTTTTTTTTTTGTTAATCTGCACAAAAGTTATTAAATTTTAATTTAATTTGGTTGGTTTTTATTAAAGATTTGTGGGTATTAATCTTTTTTTTGTTAATCTGCACAAAAAATTATATAAATTTTAATTTAATTTGGTGGGTAATTCATCTTTTTTGTTAATCTTCACAAAATTTAAATGAAGTTTCATTAAATTTGGTGGGTTTTTGATAAAGATTTGTGGGATTATTTCTTTTGTTATTAATCTGTGAAAAAAAAAAATCTGTGAAAAAAAATCAAATTCTTTTTATTGTCTTTAATTTCAGGAGACCCTTTGGAAGGATCCTATGTTTTTTGATTTAATCTATAATCCCTAAATCTTGTTGGAAATTATTATCTGAGGTATGTTGGTTTAATCTTTGATTATCTTGATCTACATTTGCAATGATTGAACTTTTAAATTTTGTTGTAATTTTGTTTTAATTTGGGGTTTAGAAAATGCAATCTGATCTGGGCAAGTTGTTCATTGGTGGGATATCATGGGACACAAATGAAGAGCGGTTGAAAGAGTATTTCAGTAGCTTTGGCAGGTTTTGGAGGCTGTGATCATGAAGGATCACACCACCGGTCGGGCTCGTGGGTTCGGCTTCATCGTGTTCTCGATCCTGTCGTTGCT
>JAUTDX010000512.1:0-110796 GCA_030844895.1 Ambrosia x helenae | reverse complement strand
ATAAATTTTGATATCAATAATGTAAGAAACCAGAGATATAAATGTTACAGTACAAAATAACTCAGAAGTATGTTTAAATTGTCTTTTTGTTATTGCATACTTCTGTTTTCATTTTTCAACAATTAAACATATTCCCTAACCATGTGGGTTCAAATCCTGCAATGCAAAGAACGGGTGTTGATTTTATACGTTTCAAAAAAAATATAATGGAGGAACGTTTTTTTTTTTCTGAAAGTTTCAAAAATTAAAAAATACAATACAATTATTTGAAACTAGGTTTAACACCCTCGCTTTGCCGCGGGGCAAACCGATTTTTAACAAAATTTATACGAACCAATCTCACGCGTTGCGACGGTTCGGTTGAACCCAGTTGGTACAACCAATTGAACCACCCGACATACCCGGTTGAACTGTCCGGCATCGCCGGTTGAACCAATATTCCTACCATTCCTACCGGTCGGTTCAACTGGTTGAATGACCTGGTACAACCGGTTAAACCACCCGACATACCCGTTGAACCATCCGGTATGGCCGGTTGAACCAATAATCCTAACCTATTTCTAAGCCTACTACATATGTTCAACTGGTTGAACCACCTGGTACGGCCGGTTATGACCGGTTAAACCAATGTTTAACATAGGTTTAAAAATTGAAGATCGTTTTTTATATAAAATTTTGTAAAGAAGGGTAAAGTTTGTTTGAAGGAAAACAAGCATTGGATTGGAGGAAGGGGTAGACTAGACGACGTGGTCACGTGTGTGCGTCTGAGGAATGAGGTCACGTGATGTCCCTACACGGCGGCCGGTGTACATGTTTCTGGTGGGGACCACCCACCACCACCCTATTCATTTTGTTTTCTAGTCACGTCGTTTTTTGTGTTCCTTTCCTGTGTGAAACTTACGAAACATTGAACCGTCCTCTTTCACTCACAAAACACACAACTACGGTTTATTTAATTAATGGAATATTTTTATTTCTTTATTTCATAGTCAAACTTAAATACATCTTAAAAATAACCCAAACCGTAACTGGTTTTAGTACTCGAATTTGTGACATTAATTCTTATCATATATGAAGTTCCTATACATGCACTAATCTGATCATCTCGATCTCGTACATGTCGTTCTATAAGACCTTAAACTCTTAGAGCCTTATTGAGCTAGCACAATTTACAACAACAGGGAAACTACTATGCACACAATTATGCACACATTTGTTGGTTAGAAACTTCAGATGGATATGCTCATGTAGCTTTTTATTTAACTACGAGGACAGTCCCGTCCAGTAGCGAAGCTTTAACAAAATTTCCGATGTGGCCGAAAGTCTAGAAAATTCACAGGACCCTTAAATTAAGGTGACAGACTTAATATGTACATATAAAAATTTTGGACGAGATACTAGTAAATTTACACTCGGAGGTGGGCACTACTTGACGTCTTCGACCCTTCCCCCTGGTCCCGTCATGAGGCACATCTCGTCATAGCCTCCTAGGTCTCTTGCTCTATTGTTATAAATGGAAAGTTACCTTTTTTTTTATTTACTTGGACACTACATTTTTTACGTACAAATGAACACCATTTACAAATAAATCATTTACCGTTTCATATCATACATAAAACGTTCTTATCTAATTTAAAAACCTAATGATTATGTTATATTATTCATAAAACATGTAGGATGCATGTATGACTCTTTCAAACAAATTAGCATGCTACATCTTTTGTGTAATATGCATGCCCTTTAATAACATACAAAATGGTCATTAATCATTATCATTTTATTAACATATTAATTATTATTTTAATAAAATCATATTTTTTGATACATACCGCACGTGTCAAACTCAATTGAAGTTCAATGAAATTCCAACACAATTGATCGTCACAAATCATTACAACCAACAAGCTCAAATAAACACAATACTTAAAATAATACAATGATGTCAAGTAAATCCTTGTTCCACCTTATTAAGATTTCATAAATAAGGCATCCTAGAATTTCTTTCTCATCAATGCACTCTTCAAGTTTCTTTAATAATTGTAAATATGTTTAAATGTGCTTTAAATCCAATTCAATATCGCTAAAATGGAGATAACATCTTCACTATACCATGCAGGGTTCTGTTGTTCGTCCTCCCCCTCTCCTACGACGGACGCCCCAGCCAAGACCACCTCCCCTCTCACAATCCCCGTCTCTCTTCTTTACAGACATACCCTTGACAACGTGCAGCTCCCTCCATCTCTTTTCCACCTCACCAACCATGTTGGTCCATGTCGGGAAGCTTGGTGCAGGCAGCCTCCCTACAGGCGCGATGAAGACAATCTTATAAGAAATTTTTTTGATTTGACAAATGCTTATTGTTTTGGTCACAACTATAACTTGTAGATCTTTGGAGTTTCTAGAAAATGTTACTAACATGTTTATGTTTTTATTTATCATTACAATCCACATATTTTCTACAATTGCTAGTAAAAGTTGTGGTAGATATTTGATTATTAGTAATTGGTTGAAAACATATATGAAACAAAACTTTGTTGTTTCTTTGACTCTTAGACAATATGTCGCATACTTTCAAAAAAAGAAATTATTTGCAATATTATTCTTTTTCGAAAATGTGTCACTTTTATCTTAGTTGTTTCTTTTTAATAATCTTAAATTAATCTAGTGTCAAATTTACCAAGCAGATTTATTTATGCGAATGTTATGGCAAATCTCTTTGAAAAACGTAGAAGCATATTTAAAGAAATCATTTTGCTACTTTGTCAAATGTTTAGAGAAATACTATCATTGTTCTTTTCAGAGGCGGAGCCAGGATTTCATGATAAGGGGGGCTTAGATTATTGGAGTGAGCGTTAAGGGGGGCTTGATACAATTTTATTGAATTTTAACCTTAAAAACAGGGGGGCTTGATAAAATTTTATCGAATTTTTACCTTAAAAACTTAACAAATTTGGGCCATTGGGGGGGGCTTGATACCCCTCAGTCCCCCCCCCCCCCCTAACTCCGCCTCTGGTTCTTTTCATAATCCCTCATCACAAGAATTAATATCATATTATCACATTTTACCTACATGGTGACGCCTTTACACAGGAGTCATGGACTCATGGCATATGAATAAAACTTTTTATCTAGGTGCAAGGCGTGTAACACAAGCCTAAAGCCAAGCATGGACCGAAAGATCATGAATTATTTTGTGCAACTAGCGACGAAAGTTATGGGTCCGCCGCACGCATCAAATAGCAATATAAAGATCAAAAGTAGAGCCACAAATGATACGGCACATATCAATATTTGTCTAGTTAGATACAATTCACATATATCTATGGCCAATATATAGTCCAAGATTTAATCATTGGACTTAGCCTTGAGGTTTAACTCAAAAAATTATCTTTCAATTCAATGAAAAAACTTATGTAACTAGTAAACCCCACTCCTAAAGTATGTAATCCACTCATATAATTGACGTATCATTATTGCTTTTAATGGGTTAGGGATCTTCGATAGACTATTAATGATTTTATTAAGATTACACGGTGTGATCAAGGAGTGAAGGAGGCGTGGACCAATATGTGATATCTACGTCAATTTCCTTCCAATCTCAAAAAAACCATGGGGTGATGGTGGCGTGGAGGGTTTTTTTAGAATCAACCAACCAATCAAAATCATTCATAATCCAACAACCAACCACAACCTCATCCTCGCGTTTTGCCCCATGCCCGTGGAAATCTCCACCCAACTTGCCTCACACCAACTTTCACGCCACATATGGGGTGGCGTGGAACGGCTTCACATCCCCTTCCACACCCCACACACCGTGTAGTCTAAGAGACTACATCTGAATCAGTCAAGATTATGTGTAATTGGTTTATTGACATCACACATCTGAATCAGTTTGTCAATCTCGTAACCATTAAGTTTCAAAATAATGTTGAATAAATTCTTTATCCATTTATTCATTCAGTTGTGCTCATAACCCTCAATCGGCCACACACGCACCACCTACTCAACCTGCCACCAGTTCCTCCACCACCAACTAGTTAGACTAAGCCACGTCAATCCTCTTACTAGTTCAGAGGCTCTTATCTAATCAGATCTCTTAATGACTCAACATTTAATAACACAGAGATTGCCAAAAAAGCTCTTAGAATGGTATTAAGGATGAGGGCACCCTTTCCCTTATCTATAATTCACCACTCTTGCATTGCCTCCTTATTTCTACCATCAACTATCATAATACAACAAAATCACTGACAACACTTGTTTTAACTACCACACAATTTTTTTTTTTGTTTTTCTATAATAAATAATAAATTATAACAATTAAACACAAAAATAACTAAACTCTAATTTAAACAAAACAAAACAACATAATTCAAAGAAAAAACACCCAAATAGGAAAAAAAATGGGTTTGAAATTTAACTATTCCTTATTTGACTCGAGGAGGTAGGGTAGATTTTTTTAGTTGCAAGATATGTCACTAGATCAAATCGAAGTCGGAAATGTGTAGCCGTGTCACTCAATTCAACAAGGATATCATCGTCATAAACGGGTTCGACCGGAGGATCTTCTATGTCGATCGGTGTTATCGCATATCAGCCGTCTTTTACGATCATGCTGTGCAATCAATTGCACGTATACGTTACTCTCCTAATCTTGTCTACATTATAGCTCACATGGGTCACCTAAGTATGCCCCATTTTACCTTTAGAACACTAAAAGCGCGCTCCACGTCTATTTTTGCCGACTCCTGCAATTTCTTGAATTTCTTTTCATTCGCATCCCTCAGATGTGGAAACGTTTTCACAAACGTTGACCAAGTAGGGTATATACCGTGGTTTAGATAGTATCCAAGTTTGTATACGCGTCCACTCACATAAAACACTTGATGAAGAACATTGATGATATTGTTTGACACATATGTACCACAATACGCATGCCAAAATCATAAATATTGTGTCGTAGCCACTTTGAGCATGACCGTCGTGTATTTTTTTGTCTCCTCTCTTGAATTGGCCTTGCAACGCATAAGGCACATTCTCCAAACCATATGTATACATCATCCCAAGAATGTGATGTTTTCTTCGCGTGCTTGGTACAAAAGCTCAACATTGTGTCTTGCTGATCTATGCAAGAACTCATCGTCGTATAACTGAATCACAGCGTTTAAATAAAAAATATAAACATTCACACAAAGTCCTTACATATATACATAAATACTCGTCGTTACCGTCAAAAGTATTACCGGTCACGAAACGACATATTTTATATATAATTTTTTATAATGGCGTAAAACTCATTCTCATCCTCCCGGTTGGATTGGTTTGGTTAACCCTTTGGCAAAAATGGGCTTTGGCGCTCTATGATGAGAGAAGGAGGCGGTGTTTGGCGGCTTCGATGAGTGATGTGGAAGCTTTAAGGCCTCTGCAGCTCGCTACACATGTTCTAATGAATAATAAATGATGCTATTTTGCCTATTTAGTTTCTTTATATTAGGGATGAGAAAATGTACTAGGTATTGGTACCGAATTTCACATACCAAATCATTTTCGGTATCAATTCGGTACCATTTTTTTTGCGTTTGTGGTACCGAGTTGGTACGGTATCGATATGCTACCGATTTTTTACTTTTAAACAGCAGTACCATACAAAACATTTTAGTACCAACACACAATTTTTACGATTTTCTATACCAGTATTTTCAGTACTCGTACCGAGTTTATACCTACTTTATATTATGTTACTACTATATTGTATATTTATCATTTAATATGGTATAGGTTCCTGTACAAAGTACATTTTTCGTACAAAGTGTGAGAAGTCTATATAGTCATTGTGTTTTAAAGTTTGGCTATAATGTTTTTGATTCCTTTTGCATTGATTTATATAGAAAAACACCAAACGTTACAATTTAAAACACAATCAAATGTATTCTAGACATTAAATTTAAAACACACTGATTACTATCTTCGTAGGGTGTTTTAGATTGCATGTTAAGAATACATTAATTAGTGTTTTAAATTGTTAATTTTTGTGTTTTTCTATATAATACAATGCCAAAGAAACATAAAACATCATGCCTAAAATTTAAAACACAATGCCTATATAGACTTCTCACACTTTGTACAAAAAATGCACTTTGTACAGGAACCTCACCCCATTTAATATTAATATTTAGTTGAAAGGAAATGTATACAAATGCTGCTGATCTTACTTTGGATACTGCTGATGATGATCCAACAGTTGTTAAACAACTTACGCATAAATTTGTAAACTTCAAACTCTTTTTAATCCTTACATACTTTCAATTAACATTATTTGAACAACTTTATATTCTAATCTTAAATTTTACTCGATACTTATGGCAGCGATTTCCTATATGGTTTTCTCAAAAGGCTGACTTTGTTAATGGAGCAGAACTACAAATCAAGTTTGGTGATGGAAATATCATTAAGGAAAAGATTCGAGCAGAAGCATCAGGAAATCAGGTGAGATTTGCAGTTTGTAAGTGGACAACATGTATGCAAAAACTTGGAATACGCAATGGTGGCAGATATCGACTGAAATACTACAAAAGTGAAGGTCTCCTTGCTGTTTATAATAATTAGAACATCTCTACATAATATGTTAAGTACAATATGTTCATCTTTAGTTGTTAGTATGTTAATATTTTGAAGTCTAAACTTTTGAACTATCAAGTTTGTTATCATAGACAACTTGATCTAACGATGATTCCCTAGGTATGTTTCACTAAAACTTCCTACTTTTAACCAGTTTTTTGACTTCTGATTTACTGCTTTTCTTTTTTATCACACTGTTATAAGCACTTCTTTTAAACCTCATTGATTGGTTTTGTGTTTTCCATACTCATTCATGTTGTACATCATACATTATTGATAGCACCATATATATTTCATATAAAATGATCTACGGTGTTTGGCATCTTAACTGGAACAAAATAACTATTCTATAACAAATCCATATTATTTATATTATATTTTATTTTAATCTTTTACGTAAAATACGTGACATTCACTCCCGGGAAGCTCCCGGGTTATTTGCTAGTTAGACATATATGTATACTCTTACTATACTTAAATAAGTTTATATAATAGTAATAATCTTTAGCCCACAAGCTAGCATATCTCGTGGGATTGCTTGTTCGCTAAATATATTTGGTGATCAATCCATGATTGGACCAAAATCCTGTTTCCGAATCAAGTCACGTCGATTCAACATCCTATTGCCTTAGCAATGGACATGAAGGGATTAAAGAAATGGAAGAAGACCATAAGTGTGATGCTCCTAGTGATTATTTGGGAGATCTAAAAAGCAAGAAATAAGAAGATTTTTAACAATCAATATACACGGTTTAACCGTATGGCGGAACTTATCAAATAAAACTTCTTCCTTTAATTTGGAGTAGATTCATTATTTTTCAGCATTGTATTATATGTTGTGTTTTTTGTATTCTTTTACCATTCTCATTTTTATTATACTGTGTAAAATAAGTTGAACCAAGAATTAAATATATGTTATAAATCTATTAATTAGTTGATTATCAATTCCTAATATATGTTGACTTGTTCTCCAAAATGTGTTTCTCCTATATATAGTCATGACATTGTATTATTCTAGACACACCAATTAATAATAAAACCTCTCTTTCTCTCCCTATTATCTCTTCTCATATTCTTGCTATTAGGCTTGTTTACAACACGTTATCAGCACGATTTGCTTTTGAAGTAGAATCACAAAGGTATATCATATTGTCTTGTTACTCTATCATTAGTCTTTATAATCTCATATATAACCCATATCGTAATTCATACAATTTTGGGTTGTATTAGAGACTTGTTTTAGTATTCACTTTGATCTCCTCAATAACCCATATTATAACAAATACAATTTTGGGTTAAATCGAGATTGATATTTATTGTTATGATTCTTACTTCATCATGTTAAATATGATACATCGGTTATATCTATATAATTAATTATGTTTATTTTATTAAATATATATATATATATATATAAACAGATCAATGAATAAAAAGACGGTTTAAATAAAATAACCAAACTGTACATTCTCTTTTGCTCTCGTTGATTTTTTTAAGTAAATTAAGGTTTAAAATTACGATTTTTTTTTATTTTTATTTATTTATGTATTTTTTTTTTTTTTTTTGCATAGTGGAATAATGTCTGTTCAAATAAAATAATTAGATCAATCTTTATTTTGATAAATACTTACGTGATGAGTGCGTCTATTTAAAACGATTTTGTCTCTGTCGTTAACGTGTATACATATGGTTAAATTTTAGATGAAAATAAAGAATGTAAATATGATGTCATATAAGAAAAGAGATTCGTATGACATCAAATTCAACTTAAGAAAAGATATTCATATGACATCTATTTTTTTTTTAATAATAACATATCTTAAAAAAAAAAAAAAAATTATATATTACTTTAAGTTTAATATTTGTGTTTACAATTTTAATAACATATATTAATCCTTATGTTTATATCTTTAATAGTTAATCATGTCGAATCTTGCAAAGCTTGAGTTTTTGGCTCTAGACATTACTGGAAAAAATTATTTGTCATGGGTATTGGATGCTGAAATCCATTTGAATGCTAATAATCTTGGGGAAACAATTAAAGAAGGAAATCAAACAAATGCCCAAGATAAAGCAAAAGCGATGATTTTCTTACGCCACCATATTCATGAGGATTTGAAAAATGAATACCTCACTGTCAAGGATCCACTTGTTCTTTGGACCAAACTGAAAGAAAGATATGACCACCAAAAAACGGTAATATTACCAAATGCTCGTTATGAATGGCTCAATTTAAGGTTACAAGACTTTAAGTCTATAAGTGAGTATAACTCGGCAATGTTTAGAATCACGTCACAACTGATTCTTTGTGGTGAAAATATTACTGATAAGGAGATGTTGGAAAAGACATTCTCCACCTTTCACGCCTCAAATATGCTCTTGCAACAACAATATCGTGAAAGGGGTTTCACCAAATATAGTGAATTGATATCATGTTTGCTTGTGGCTGAGCAAAATAATGAGCTGTTAATGAAAAATCATGAGACTCGTCCAGTTGGTGCAGCCCCATTCCCAGAAGCGAATGCGGCAACATATAATGGTCAAAATGAAAGTCATGGACGTGGTCGTGGTTATCAACGTGGTCGTGGTCGTGGTCGTGATCATGGTCATGGTCGTGGACGTGGCCGAGGAAATTATCATGGTGTTCAATTTAAAAACAAGGGGAACAACCATAAGTGGCATGCTAATGAAAAGAAATCTAATGATGAAAAGGTTAAAAAGAAAAACGTGGCTCCACCAAATGCATGTCACCGATGTGGAAGTAACAATCATTGGGCTCGTGCATGTCGTACGCCCAAACATTTGGTGGAACTTTACCAACAATCCATCAAAGGCAAGGGGAAAGGAATAGAGACAAACTTTACGTATGAAGATGGAAATATTGATGTCCCTGATGGTCATAAAGAACATACTGATCCAACTAATTTGGATTATGATGATTTCCTTATCGAGCCAACTAATTTGGATTCTGGTGATATCGTGGCTGACACAACCCAGTTGGATGCTTGCAATTTTCCTTACATATGAATGATCTTAAGTTATTTCCTTTATTTCTTTAAGACAATTTGTTTGAGTGTTATGTTTTTTTTTATTTATTTCTTGTTTGTTTTGAGACGTATGAAACATTTTGGATTTTTTTTCATGATTGAAGCATATTAGACATTTTATTTATATGACTTTGTTTTGTTTTGAAGCATATGGAGTGTTTAACTAAACTCACTATTAATGGTGAAGATATAGGTCTAATAGACAGTGCGACTACAAATACAATTCTAAAGAAAAGAGATTATTTCTCTAGTTTATCTATGAAAGAGGCAAGCGTTAGTACTATATCTGGTAAATCAAAATTGATTGAAGGCTTTGGAGTAGCTTATATAATTCTACAAAGTGGAACTCCACTTAAAATTAACAATGCATTATTTTCCCCACAATCTCAAAGAAACCTAATAAGTTTTAAAGATATTCGTCTAAATGGATATCATCTTGAGACTGCATGTGAGGGACATGATGAGTACCTTCAAATCACAGATATTATTTCGGGTAAAAAACATGTATTAGAGAAGTTACCCGCACTTGCCTCTGGTTTGTATTGCACTAAAATTAGTGCACCTGAAACAAATGCAGTCATAAACCAGAAGTTTATGGACCAAGAAAATTTTATCATTTGGCATGACCGGTTAGGCCATCCCGGGTCAATAATGATGCGAAAAATTATAGAGAATTCACATGGACATTCTTTGAAGAATAAAAAGATTCTTCAGTCTAAGGACATTACATGTGTTGCATGCTCACAAGGGAAGTTAATTACCCGACCATCACCACTTAAGGTGGCGACTGAATCCCTGAGTTTTTTGGAAAGAATACATGGGGACATATGTGGGCCTATACAACCTTCTAGTGGACCATTCAGATACTTTATGGTCTTAATTGATGCATCAACTAGATGGTCACATGTGTGCTTACTATCAAGTCGTAATATGGCATTTGCACGACTACTTGCTCAATTGATAAGGCTAAGAGCACATTTTCCAGATTACCCCATCAAGAAAATTAGGTTGGACAATGCTGGTGAATTTACATCCCAAACATTTAATGATTATTGCACGTCTATTGGGATAAGTGTAGAGCATCCTGTACCTCATGTACATACACAAAATGGACTTGCTGAATCGCTTATCAAGCGACTCCAAATGGTTGCAAGACCTATGATTATGAAATCAAAATTACCAGCATCTGCTTGGGGCCATGCAATTCTACATGCAGCAACACTAATACGCATCAGGCCAACGAGTTATCACACTTCCTCCCCATTAAAGTTGGTTTTTGGTCAGGAACCAGATATTTCCCATCTAAGAATTTTTGGTTGTGCCGTATATGTACCTATCGCTCCACCACAACGAACAAAGATGGGACCTCAAAGGAGGTTAGGAATATATGTTGGGTATGAATCACCATCCATTATTAAGTATTTGGAGCCATCAACAGGAGATTTATTTACGGCTCGATTTGGTGATTGTCATTTTGTTGAATCAACATTCCCAACACTAGGGGGAGAGGAAAAGCAGCTGAAAAAATAATAATTTAAGTTGGAATGAATTATCATTATCTCATCTTGATCCTCGAACTAAACAATGTGAAACAGAAGTTCAAAGGATAATTCATTTACAAAGATTAGCAAATCAACTACCAGACGCATTCACTGACCCCAAGAGAGTGACAAAGTCACATATACCAGCTGCCAATGCTCCAGTAAGAATAAGTGTCCCAGAAGGACAACCACATGTTGGAAATGAGTCTAATGCACGCCTCAAACGTGGTAGACCAATCGGTTCTAAAGATAAAAATCCTCGAAAGAAGAAAGGAGCAAATAATTTAGATGGTCAAGTCGAGGTAACGGTAAAACCAAGAAATGAGTCTCCTGAAGAGACACTAGACATGATGGTTCCAGAAGAACCTCAGGTACCTGAAAACGAAGAGATCTCAATAAATTATATCATGTCTAGAAAGGTATGGAACCGAAACGAAATCGACGTCGATGACAAATTTTCATATAATGTAGCGCTAGAAGTAATGAGAAACAATGAGGATCAAGAACCAAAATCCATGGATGAATGTAAACAAAGAAATGATTGGCCAAGATGGAAAGACGCGATTAAGGCAGAATTGGATTCCCTGAATAAACGAAATGTTTTTGGACCAGTGGTCCATACACCTGAAGGTGTAAAGCCTGTTGGCTATAAGTGGGTCTTTGTGCGAAAACGTAATGAGAAAAATGAAATTGTGCGATATAAGGCAAGATTAGTAGCACAAGGATTTTCGCAAAGACCTGGGATTGATTATGAGGAGACATATTCTCCCGTGGTGGATGCGACAACTTTTCGTTATCTTATTAGTCTGGTAATACAAGAAGGGATTGATCTGCGTCTAATGGATGTCGTGACAGCCTATCTCTATGGCTCTCTTGATACTGATATTTACATGAAACTCCCTGAAGGATTCAAATTACCAAACTCATGTAAATCTAGTTCTCGAGAACATCTTTCAATTAAATTAAACAAATCACTGTATGGGCTAAAACAATCAGGGCGTATGTGGTATAATCGTCTTAGTGAATATTTGTTGAAAGAGGGTTATAAAAATGATCCTGTATGCCCATGTATTTTTATAAAAAGGTCAGAATCTGAATATGTTATAATTGCCGTATACGTTGATGACTTGAATATAATTGGAACTCCGTTGGAGCTCCAAAAGGCGATTGAATACTTGAAAAGAGAATTTGAAATGAAAGACCTTGGAAAGACAAAGTTTTGTCTCGGGTTACAAATTGAACACCTTAAGGGTGGAATCCTTGTGCACCAAGAAACCTACATAGAGAAACTACTTAAAAGGTTTTATATGGAAAAATCACATCCGTTGAGTACCCCAATGGTTGTAAGGCAACTTGATGTAGAGAAAGACCCATTCCGACCTCCGAGCGATGGGGAGGAAATACTTGGTCCAGAAGTGCCATATTTAAGTGCAATTGGTGCATTAATGTTTCTTGCTAGCCATACACGACCAGATATATCATTTTCTTTAAATTTATTGGCAAGATATAGTTCATGTCCAACAAAAAGGCATTGGAATGGGGTAAAACAAATATTTCGATACCTTCAAGGCACAAAGGATATGGGTTTGTATTTTACTAATCAATCGAAAACAAGTTTGGTTGGTTTTGCAGATGCAGGGTATTTATCTGATCCTCACACTGGGCGATCTCAGACCGGATATTTGTTCACAAGTGGAGGTACCGCAATTTCATGGCGTTCTGTAAAGCAGACAATCACAGCCACGTCATCTAATCATGCAGAAATATTGGCGATTCATGAAGCTAGTCGAGAATGTGTTTGGTTAAGAAATGTAATACAACACATTCGTGCGTCTTGTGGTATTTCTTCGAAAGATGAGGGACCAACTATTTTACATGAAGACAACGCAGCATGCATTGCTCAACTTAAGGAAGGATACATCAAAGGTGATAGAATAAAGCACATTCTACCAAAGTTCTTCTTTACACACGATCTGCAAAAGAATGGAGATATTACCGTCCAACAAATTCGGTCTAGCGAAAATTTGGCAGACTTGTTTACCAAATCACTTCCGACCTCAACATTCAAGAAGTTGGTTCATGGAATTGGGATGCGTCGACTCAAAGAGCTTGACTGATCATCATCAGGGGGAGATAATACGCGCTGCACTCTTTTTTCCTTAGCTATGGTTTTGTCCCACTGGGTTTTCCTGGCAAGGTTTTTAATGAGGCAGCATCAAGCGTATGAAGTTGATAATCAAGGGGGAGTGTTATAAATCTATTAATTAGTTGATTATCAATTCCTAATATATGTTGACTTGTTCTCCAAGATGTGTTTCTCCTATATATAGTCATGACATTGTATTATTCTAGACACACCAATTAATAATAAAACCTCTCTTTCTCTCCCTATTATCTCTTCTCATATTCTTGCTATTAGGCTTGTTTACAACAATATAAGTTTTGACTGATAAAATATTATTTAGATACTACACATATTAATATTTGAAGTAAAAGGAAGCAGGAGTTAGTTGTAGCCTTTTAGCATTAGCCACCGCTCTAGATCATTCTTAGATCCTATGATAAAATTTAATACTACATCCCTACCAACAATTCTTCTTCCCTATTTTATTGACAATTTTTAATACTAATCATCATAGTCAAAATAAGCACACATTATTTACTATATTTTTCTGTCTTCAAGCTCTTAACTCAAAAAAAATAAATAACAAAATAGTCATAATATTACACACCAATAACTTTAAATATTATAATTAACAAAAATGAAACATGATTTTATTCTACATCAAGATGATAAATCATATTTGGCCCATCAAATAACTTTTCCCAAAAATAATTGCAAGATGTGCAAAGATTCGATCCAAGAAAACAAACAATAAGTAACAACCACGTTACACAATCGTACTACTTTTTAAACATCAAGTAACAATCCCCCTTTATTTATTTTTAAATTGTAAGCAATCAAAAGCCAAATAATGATGTAGTCTAATGGTTGCAACGAAGGTGAGATTTCTATCCAGGATCTCAAGTTCGATTCCATCTTTCATCGAAAAAATAACCATTAAGTTTGAAAAGAAAAGCCCGTATGAGAAAGGATTCGATCCTGAACAGAAATGACTTTCTAGCAAAAAATCTACCGCTGAAACACAAACTTTCAAAAAAAAAAAAAAAAAATTACATCCATCAAAAATCCAAAACATATACAATCCTTTCTTTCCATTCCATTATTTTAATATCAGAAAACTTTGTTAACTTCTAGCGTAATTTATTTTCATATACGCTAAATAAATCATAAAAAAAAAATAATAACAATAAACGTTAAGTTCAATTATTTAACTAACAATAATAATAATTGCCTGATACGTTGCTGCCGTAAAATCATCCTCTATGCATCGGCGACCGTTCATGCATTTGTAATTTACTATTCTTCGATTGCCGGAAAACCTTCATTGGACTAGGAAAATACCATCTCCGACTCTTAGCTGTCACCGGACTAAACCTGTCTCTATCACCAACAGCTACCGATCGTGATCTCATCAGCTTCGAATAATCTTCCGTTACGCCAGAAATATCGCTCTTATTCGACCCATCATCATGTAAATCACATTTTTTTCGTTTTACTAATCTTAAAAACCGACCAGAAATTAATCTTGCTCCGGCTGACATGTGGCAAAGGCTTCGTCTTCTTCTCCACCTCAAAAAACTCTTGGTCCGTCCCGTACCTCGATCGCGAGCGACGAAACGGAATCGCGAGTGATCGCGATTTCCGGAACGCTGGTTCGCTCTCGATGAGGTTCGAAACGCGACCAATTTCTTTTCCGGTATTCCCGTGGCGACTACTGCCGCCACGGGAATAATGGAAGAGAGAGAACGAAGAGGAGGATGAAGAAGAGGTTGAAGTTGAATCTACCGTACAACAAGTACATGGACGTGTATTGGCACATTCTGGACAGAGTGTGATGAGACGGTCACGGAGACACGTAGGACAGATGCCTGTTCTCCTACGTTTTAAAGGGTGTTTTGGGCATTTCCAGACTTCTTCTTCATCGACGTAAAACGCCATGATCGTGTTGTACAAAGGTTACTGTGTGATTGATTAATATTCTGTTGAATCTTGTTGTAACGAATTTCCTGTTTTTTCTCTCTCTAGAATTTTCTCTCTCCAGGAATTAGCCCATTTGTTTGTTGGTGGGGTGCTTAAAAAGGGATAGGGCTGGATCTAACTGTGGTTGGGTTAAATAAACTATGGTTAATACGATACCGGTCTAGTTTTTGTGTTTACACACCGGTTGGTGACCAAGCTAGAGGGTTGGATACTTGGATATTAACAACCAATGACATAAATGGTCCTCAGATTGTCAGCCACTTGCTAATCTTGATTAGTTGGTTTGGGAGGAGTTAGATCTGTGCATTTTAACGTTGGTCAAAGGTTTATCACGATGAGCTTTTCGTATGGTGAGTTTCCCTGAAATGTTAGGCAGGCTTAGTCATGGCATTATTTGTGTTCACAGTGCATGAGTATTGAGTAGCCTTTCCCCAATGTGTTTGCCATGATGGTCGAGCTTGTATAAAATTTGTTGGCCATACAAAAAAACATTGCTAGCCATTTATTAAAGATATAGCTGCCGTTTGTTTTTTCTGCAATTCAGTCTGCGGACCACATCTGCAGACATCTGCAGGAGAAGAGGTGGACCAAAGGTCTGCAGTCTGCAAAAAGAAGACTGTTTGTTTGTTAACGTCTGCGACATAACCTAACCATAACCAACCACAACCCACCCGAACCGAATCTGACCCGGACCCGAGCAACCACCGCCACCACCAACCACTATTCTAGTCACCACCACCACCACAACAACACCCAATCTAAACAATCAAAACCAGATCCCAATTTAATCATAACAAAACTTCAGATCTAATCAAATCATACATATAACAAAAGTAAATAAAATCTCGCAACAAATCGATACAAAATTCACGAAAAATCAGATAAATCAACAAATTAAACGAAAATATAATTTTAATAAAATTCACATACACCAGATCTGTAAAAACAAGTTACACAAATAAATAAACATTATTACTTTAAAAAAATAAAAAAAATAAGGTAATCACATGGCAGCAAAACTCATGCTCAAAGATGACTTTGAACAGCAACAAAACCGGGTTTGCAGGTTGTTGAAGACGACATTCGAGACACAAATCAAATTGCTAATAAGTAGTACCATTTCCGCCCCAAATAATTTCAGATTATGTATGCACCTACCAATAAGAAAGATCTCGCATCAACGGGATTAGATCGGGATTATTAATAATAATATTATTATTAATATTATCGATCGAAAAACAAGAGAGGAGGAGGAGGAGGGGGCGGCGGCTGAGGGAGAGGAAGAGTGGGGCGGCGGCGGCTGAGGGAGAGGAGGAGTGGGGCGGCGGTGGCTGAGGGAGAGGAGGAGTGGGGCGGCGGCGGAGGGAGGCGGCGGCAGAGGGAGAGGAGGAGGGGAGGAGGAGGAAGAAGAAAGGAGGAGAGGAGGAGGAGGAAGAAGAATAAAGGAGGAGAGGAGGAAGAAGAAGAAAGGGGAAGAAGATGGAGAAGTGGCTGGAAGAGGTTGGACCAAGTCTGTTTGGGGAAGAGGTGGGGAAGAGGTTTTTAGGTCTGATCTCTTCCAAAAAACAAACGGTCTGCGAGCCACAAATGTCTGCCCGCGTCTGCGCGGCGCAGACATAAGTGGCCAGAAGCTCTTTTTGTGAAAAAACAAACACCCCCTGTTAAGGGTATGTGTAATAGCCTAAACACCATGTGAAATCCTTACATATTAAAGGTGAAAAAGTGTGTGAGAGCTTATACTTGTATGGTAGTGATGTGTCATTCAATTTATGACGTTACATTGAAATTGAAATAAACCATTGCACACAACCTAACTATATTAATATATTTTGTATGGGGAGGGGTAAAATGAAAAACATACATGTTTTAAATGTTTGTTGATTACTATTAGGTAGTTGGTCCTAGTGGCAAAGCTTGAAGATTAAATCGGTGGGGGTCGGACTCAATTTTTTCGTATCGATAAGGGTCGGAAGGTCATATAAAGTTATCTACGAAAACCGCAAACTTCCACCACTAAGCTAAAAATGATGGGGCCGGGCCACCCCTGACCCCTGACCCTCACTAACCTTCGCCACTGGTTGGTCCGAAAAAAAGTTTTGATCCTTTACTACATAAATATACGGATGGAAAAGGAAAGTTGACGGATTATCGAGGTGCCATCTTGTAATTCACTAATTCTTGTTACTAGTCAAATATGGAGTTAAGTTGTGCGTGGAGAAAGAATAAAGGAATAATGGGATTAAATGAAAAAAGTGTGTATATCTAAACATTTTGTAAGTGTATAATATAACTTTCTACTTGAAGTTCGCCTTTCGGGAAAAACAATCAACATCTATAACTAAAAGCTATCAAGATAATTTATCACATTGACCTTTTTAAATAAAAAATGTTAAAAAAGTCCAAGAAGCAAGGGGAATCAATTAGTTCACAAAGATCGACTATTTCCTATTTGGGTTTTTTTCTCTTTAAACCTTAAGAACAGGAAAAATGATAGATGAATGATGAAGTGAATTCTCTATTCTTTACATATTTTGTTAATTGGTATAAACTGTTATTTTACGCGGTCGCGCGTTGCGGCGACAACCGAGTGGTTGCAAGGCTTTGTTATATGCATGATATACAAACATATAATCATTATACAAAGAATAACACTTAAGCGTATGAAATTTTAACATACCCAAAGCGAATTACAATGCATCATAAATGGTATTTACACCAATCAAGGCATTGTAACCCTAGATATCATACCATACCAATTACCTAGGAACAAACATGTTCATTAGTAAAATAACCAAGGAAGAAGCATAATGTTTATTAGTAGATTATTTTGGACTTTGGCACAAAGAGGCAAACGGCCCAAAAAAAGTAAAAAGGCAAGGAAAAGGGAAAACGCCCAAAAAAAGTAGAAAATGCCCAGAATACACAAATGGCAGAGAAAAATCGAAAAAAAAAAATTGAAGAGCGACCAGAAGATGAAAACCGCCTAGAAAAGTTGATGCGACATGTAGCTACAGTATTCGTCCCTCCCACCAAATTCTGCTAATTGTATCTATATATAATATTGATCATCTTTTGGAGGTGAAACATGTAAAATAATATAGTATGGTACCGTTTACAAAATCATACTATAAACGATTCTTAACACACTCACACAGTTCTCTTAAATCAATTTTCACTCAATACGAAACGATTTCCAAAGGTACATTGTACTTGTACTATTGGAGATGGACTCGATCTCAAGCGAAAGAGAACTCCAATGGATAGTGTGATAGGCCCCTTTAAATCAACCAATCAATCGTTTTCTTTTTCTCTTTTTTTTCAATTAAAGGCGGGTTATTTATATCATTACAGTTATTTGAAGAATGAATAAAGCCACCATTCCTCACCATCCCGCCTTACGGTCTTAACCAAAAGTAAATAACGCATTCTACAAGGGGCTCTTTCTGGCTTCTCGTAACAACCACACTTCTCAACTAGTTACTGTGCTCATGGGCGAAGCTTAGTTGGGGACAGGGAGTGCCCTAGCCCCCTACCTTCTGCTCCGTAGTGTAATTTTACTTATTTTTTTTATCGAAAAACACAATTTAAGGTTTGGTGACTTTCGACACTCAAAAAAAAATTTCAAGCTTCGCCACTAACTGTGCCATATTATATATCAAGAGTATTTCTCTACCGTTTTCTTTGACAGCAACAAATTGTCAAAATTCATTCCCTTTTACTCCCCTACTTTACACATACCAGTATTTATTTATTTTTTAAAATGACTAACACATAAATCCTTTTGAAAATGATATACATGTACAATATTTTAATTCAAAGTGTTGAAATGATCTAACATGCTGTAACAAATAAAACTAGTCAATGCATTAGGATGATATACGTTTCAAAAAGACTAAAAAAGCATTTATTTTTTAAAATAAATAAATAATTGGTACCCAGCAGTGACGAAGCTTGAAAAAAAATAGTGGTGGGAGTCAAAAATCACAAGACCCAATTTTTTTCCTATCGGTGGGGGCGGAAGATCAAATCAAGTGGAGCCGGACTCAATTCATATAAAAATTACCAACGAAAATCGCAAACTACTACCACTAAGCCAAAAAACGATGAGGGTTGGGGCAACCCTAGCCTCCATAATCCTTCGCCACTATACCAAGGTGACAAAAATACAAAGTCATATGCTGTTAGTCTCACCCTCCAAATAGGATCGGCTAAAAAGAACTTATATGTACACGTTATTTATGTCATACTTCAGTGATTGATTTAGCGAACGTTTTTTTTTTCGACGTACACAAGTAAAAAAAATTCGCATCTAGTAGTAGTGTTGGATCGTCAATCATCGAATAAACAATAACCAACATGTTATCTTCAACATCTCTAGACTCCCCTTGTATTAAGTTGAATGCAACATTTGATCAAATATATAATTCAAATCATATGTATACCAATCATACATACATAGGATACATAGGAGAAGGATAAAATGAAACCCATAAAAGTTTGACAAATATTTTTATCTGAAAGTTTTAGGGCATGTAATATACATGTTTGTTAAAGTTTTGGGAAAAAAATACAAAAAGCGTTTGGAGAATTTTTTTTTTAAAACAATAAGTTTCTTTGTGTAGCATGTGTAACATATATTACATACACAAGAAAACATATTTATTTATTTTTTTCTAAAAATCAACTTGGCGTTTTTTTTTTCTTCCAAAACTCAAAAATACATGTATGTCACGTGCCCTAAAGTTTTCTATTTTTTTTTTTTTTTGTTACACGGGGTAATTTAGAGGGTTTTCACCATCTCTCTATGTAGGCTAAGGTATTACAAAAAAACTATTTAAAAAATAAATAATAAAAGAATCCAAACACTTTTTATGTGGCAATGTGAACAATTTTAGTTTCCGGTCTTCTTTTTGTTTCCCTTTTCTTGTCAAGACTACAAATTTGAAAATTTTATGCTAAACCTTAATAGGTCGTGGTGGATAAAAATTGAACAATTCAAATGAAATAACTTTTTTTAAATACTTTATAGTCAGTGAAAATACATTATCTAAGGGGCTGTTTGGTAGCCTCTTAATGAGGTTCTTAACCATTCAGTGCTGAATGATTCAGCATTCAGCGCGTTTGTTTCAGCCTCTGAATGGAATGGTTAAGGTTGGATCATTAAGACTTGGGATGTTGCTGAACCATTAAGCACTGAATCATTAAGCACTGAACTAGGCTGAACCTTAATGAAACTCTCATACCAATGTGTGACAAGAAAACTAACCATTAAGAGGGCCAACTTAATGATTCAGCACTTAACCATACATACCTCTTAACCATTCAGACATCTTAGTAATTCAGCACTTAATCAACCAAACAGCCCCTAACTCACATTATACAATCATATTTGTATAGAAATAAATCAATTTTGAAAACCTTATGACAAGTGTGGTTCATTTTATATGTTCTTGGTTGCCAAGAAAAGTAAAATAAATGAAAACTAGTAAGTGTTGAACCAGTAAGAGTTCTGAATGAGTAAGAGGCTCTAACGTGTTGAACCATTAAGCGCTGTTTGGTTGTATCTCAGAATGACTGTGCTGAATGAACCATTAAGCAGCGTGGAGGAAAGGAGGAGCCGACAACGAAGGAGGGGGAGAGGAGGCGGTGGCAGGTTGGCAGGGAGGAGATGAGAGGGGGAGGGGGAGGATATGGTGATGAGTTATAAGCGTAGATGCTTTGAGGTCCTTATTTTTGGTAATCAAAATACGAGTCTAGGGGTTTGCGTTAATACGTTGAGAGAAAGTATTTAGTGTGTGATTTTTTCGCCTTAGAATTAAACATGCGGGGTTTAAAGATAATCATACAAGTGTGCGGTTAATTTATTTATAGTATGAGGATGAAGTCATAGACATAGTGTGTGTGACTAAGTGTGTATGTGATGTATCATCTTTGAAGAGCTGATGTAGGTACTCGTGATGAAATCATGACACTCGGGTGGCGTCAAGTCATTGAGTTGGGGGTCATCGATCTAAGAAATGGTATCCGCATATCAATGTAGTTGTTAGCTTTAGGGTAATGAGTATTGAGGATGAGACGTGAGTTACCGCGGTGGACATGTCCATAAGAGGGATGCCCTACGGTAGTAAAAGAGGTCACTTCTTGGTGATTTGACCAATTATGTGTTAGGTTCCCACCGGCCTTATGTAATTTATTTGCATGCGTATAGATGATTCACTAGGTATATGTTGTGTACATGTTAAAGATGCTAGCATAGATTTTTTTTTATGTTTAATTGTACTTGGGGTGCCTTGTACAATAGAGTCACGAGTATATGTGAGCTAGTCTTGAGTAATGATGATGTGCTGAAGCGAAAATGGTAGGTTGTAGGCAAGGAGTTACATAGTCATAGTTATGGGTCGAGATGGGTGATAAACTAGTTATGGGTACGTGTCGTTCTAGGTAGCGTGTTGATGTTAAAGTATCTAATTAAACAATGATGATTTTACAACAAAGAAGTTTGTGTTTTAAAATAAAGGGTTTATGGTGTGTTTTGAATAATTAAACTTAAACTATTATAACTCAGTCAGTGTATCAATCATTTACATATTTGTTACATTGTTTTGTAGGTTTATTTAAATTGGTAATGCATCTTGGCTAGCAGACGAAATTACTCATGACAGTGTGGAAGGCATTCGTAGGTTTTATGATTTATCAACAAACCGAGTTTTTAAACTGTTGGTATTGTTTCCAATTGAAATACCGTGTTCTGTGTTTTAAGAAAGTTACTTATGTATGTATGTACTGATTTAGGGTTTAGGTATGTATATACTGATTTACAGCTGCATTGTTGATTATTGATTGATGATGATCAAATTGGAGATCCATATTTTTATCTTGGTCAACCCTTTAAATGTAAAGATGATATAATGATGAAAATACTGATTTACAGCCACATTGTTGATTATTTACAGTTGCATTGTTGATTATTGAGTGCATTGTATGCCCTAATAATGATGAAAATCTTATGCACTGATAATGTTGCAGGTGCAAACATCCAGTTCTTATGATGACTGATAAACATTCCAGTTCCAGTTCTGATGTTGATGACTCTGAGAGTTTGACTGATGATGATCAAATTGGAGATCCACGTTTTTATCTTGGCCATCCCTTTAGATATAAAGATAATTTCAAGACACTTGTTAAAAACCATGCCGTGTTTGATAGGAGGCAATTATTGATTGACTGTAAAGACAATGTCACCTTTCGTGTGGTGTGTACGGGTATCAGTCCCCAAATAGGTAGATGTGACTGGGTTTTGAAATCCTTAAACATGAATCACAGATGTTAGCTAATGAGGGATGTTAGGTTATGGTATGGTCAGTGGAAGGAGAGTAAGCTCTAGAACTTGCAACAAGAAGAGGAAGAAAGACAGTGGAACTTCTAGTTAGTAGGTTAGTTAATGGTTTGTTGTAGTTTATGTAGTTATGGAATGACAATGTGACCTTTATGTAATATTTTGTTAGAATCTTTTGTATTCGGATATGTTGACTTTTGAATGTTATGGATATGTTGTGTGTATATGCACTTTTGTATGTTGTGTTATGTTGGCAGTAGATTTGTGCATATTTACCATGTTGTACGCTATCTACCATTTGTGCAGGTCCAGCCCATATATGCAAGTCAATTGTTGACCTATTTGGAAGTCAACTGCTGCATGTTTGCACACATATATGCAGCCTCTGTATGACACATTTGGGTGGATCAAGTCAACTGCACATTTGTCATGGGTCATCAGCAAGTTCAAATGGGTCATGGGTCATCAGCATATGCATATATATATATATGCACTAAATGGGTCAACTACACATATATGCACACATATATGCAATTATATATGATCAAGTCAAATGGGTCAACAGCTGCACTAATATAGCCAAACCACATTTTACATACAAAAAGCGTGAAGTTCAAGCCATCAGTTTACATACCACATCAGCTTACCATTGTTTATCATACCAAAACACTGAAGTACCATGATCTTAACCTACTAGCACACCTACCTACTTCCAATGACAATCATTATCTAAATAGTAGGGTGAATATAACGGATCATACTCCCCTTTATATGGATCTTCGTACCAATCATCATCTGCCTCTGTATTACGATAATCAAATGCCTACTTCAACACATCTGGATCAATATCTGGAATTGGGTCATCATGCTCAACCTTCGTCTTAAGCTGCTCAAAAGGATCATTCTCAACCTGCTCAAAAGGATCATTCTCAACCTGCTCAAAAGAATCATCCTCAATCTGCTGCCAAACCTACTCATGCCAAAGCTGAAGAAAGACAAGTCTGTTTTTTAATGTATCATAGTCAAGATCAATATGCTCATCATATATATCAATTTATTTCTCAGTTTCAACAATCTTGTTCAACACATGCACATTACTGTCATAGTTGGCTTAAACCCAGTCCCAAGACTTCCTATGGTAGCCTATAGTAACACCTAAAGTCGTCATCATGATAATAACCAAGTTCCACCAGCATGTCATACAAGGTGACTATAGAGAAATAATCAGAGTTCACCTCATCGATGTAGTTAACCGCCCGTTAACGTACATCAAATTTACTTCTGTTGGATTAGTAAACTCCACGCCATGACGAATTTTAATTGAAAACTTTTCGGTAGAGTGACCTGCGTTGTTGATTGTTAACCAAATTTTCAACTTGCATATTATGATCATTATGGGAATAATAAACATTGAGTTTCAATGTAAGATGTGGATAGATTGCCTTACCGTAGTGTTCTTTAAGATTGACTTCCTCTTCCCAGTTCGTACAACCCATTGTATCATCTTCCTCGTCTTACGATCGTGAATTTCCATTTGTGTGTATCAAGCTGCGGAAAGGAGAGTCAGGGAAGTCTGGTTATAATTTTATACATGAGTTGTCGAAAATGCCCTTGACTTAACGTCAAAAACTGAACTGGGTTAAGTCGTTGGACTGTTTTGGTCTATTTTCTCAAAAGTCAAGAACTGTTCAAACAATTTTTAAAAGAATGAGCTGAAGTGACACATTTGGCCAAACCACAGGGACAATTTTGGCAATTTACTAAATATTAACAATTTTATTATAAATTGTCCTGTGTCACTAATTGGAAATTAGAAGATTATTAGAGGAAGTAGGAATATAAGATGTCATTTAGAGAGTATTTATTGATATAAAATATAACATTTTCTATTTCTTTTCTATTGAAACTTTCCAAAAGCTAATAATCCGTGGAATTCTTTTTGCTCCGAACGAAAGCTCTTGAACACCACATGTTTTATTTTCTTTTTCCTTCGTTATCTTTCTAGACCAAAATTCCTAAGTTGTACTTTCACCAAAATGACGAGTGTCTTTTATAGATAGGGTTTTGTGCGACGTCTACCTAAAGCTCTAGAAGCGTATGTTTGGATGTTTGTTGTTGTTGAGTAGTAAATATAAACATTGGTTTCTAACTTATATTGAGAAAATATGAAGTTATCTAGTGGGAAATTTTGAAATTTGACGTAATCAGTCTAAAAAATAATGTATTGTTTGCCATTCTTATTCTCATATTTACCTTTTAAGGTTATCATTTTCCCCAAATTTTTTTTTTTTTGAACGGCAAATTTCTACTCCTTATGGGACTTGAACCCATGACCCCCCCTTAAGTGTTCCTAGAAGCTTTGCTTCTACCATTGGGCCACCAACCCCAATGGCATTTTCCCCAAATTTTTTATTTGGATAAAGTTTTATACTATTCAGTACTCTTAGAGCATTCACAATAGCCCCTCTATAATAGTGTGAGAGGGGCCTCTATATTATATAGAGTGGGTATAAGTGGTTGTGAGTAGAGGAGAGAGAAAATATATAGATGAGACACTGTTCATCAGTAAATTTGGAGGAGATACTGTTCACCCTCTATAATTTTTTAATATATTTTTAAAAGTGGTTGTAAGTAGAGGAGAGAGAAAAGGTAATGATAAAAGTATAGAATAAGTATTATTAAATAGAAAAGGAGAGAGAAAGATAGTGATTTTTAGTGTAATTATAGAGATGGAGATGAAGGATTTATTGTGAATGCTCTTATTCTTGTCTCATTATTTCACCTCAAGGCCATCCACTAACATTCATCACATTAAAGTCTCTATAACATAGAACTTATTATAGAAAACTAAAGTGACTCTTTATATTTAAAGACTTACTATTCGTTAATCTGTATAATAAATAGAGTATGATTATAAGTGTATAAAACCAAGAAAAAATAATAAAATAAGTGTTTATGAGTAAGATAGAGATAGAGAGTTGAATGTGAGATGTTTTTAAAAGTTAACAAAGTTAAGAGAAAAATATGTTTTTTTTTTGTTAAATTGTATAGATGGGGATGGAGGACGCGGACGAAAATTTTCTTAATGTTAGACCTAATAAGTTTTCCATAAAATATGACTTAACCCAACTAGGAAATGGTTACCTCTTGCTATATCACTGCACTTTCTAGAAGCTTTTCCATCTTTATCTCTAACTTACACATGTACATGATCCAATCTGATTGTTGGATGACGGATGGTGGTCTCCTATGATTCGCCCTTCAGACTCCCTCTTACGTACGTTTTGTTACATTTGATACAACTCCAAGATGGGATAGTGTGAACAAAGAATAAATCAGTGAGTCCACCAAGAACATTCTAGACATAGAGAATCTCCTTTCTAACGCTAATATTAAGATCAGACCTGGGTATTGAAATCAACAGTTTCAATTACATATCCCGAATACTTAGTGTGTGTCGAAATGGAAGTGAAGATGTGACATCAAAATGGTCTTATTAAATAATTCATTAGTTAAGTGGTTAAGGTAAATAATAGAGAAAGTGAAGATGTGACGCCAAAAAATGGCCGGGAATTCTGAGTGATGGTTATAACACATGGGCTAACGTTCATAGATGTATCTTTTTTTTTTGTACCACACGCCCGATTATTAACTCTGTGAGTATACCCTTTTTTTTAAATCACTCTATCAGTAGTATCAGTCATAGATTTGCTTTGTTCATGTCATTCAATGAAATGAAATACAATAACTCCAAATGCAAGCAAACGGGTACATAGACTATAGAAAGAAAATATATAGGTATAAACTAGACAACTAGACATACATGGCCCTAAATTTGGATCAATTATTTGGCAATGAGATAGATATATTATACATCCATCACAGGAATGAAACTCGGCCGTTTCTTGTGACGTGTGCACTTCTATTAAGAAGGTGGTTAGGTATGTAATGTTAAATCAAAAGCTAGTGTACCTCAAAAGCTAAAACCAATTATTTGCATGAAAGAATTCGCTAAGTCTCTCAAAGTTTGATCTTGGCGGTTTCTCTAATAAAGACACTGCCCCTCTAAAGTCACAAAAAACTTTGGCGAATGTCCTTTTTAACAAAATTGCTCAGAATATGAAAGAAGTTTGGTTTGCCCCCTCCCCATTTTTTTTTAAATCACTTTATCAGTATGAGTCATAGATTTATTTTGTTCATGTCATTCAATGAAATGAAATACAATAACTCCAAATGCAAGCAAACGGGTACATAGACTATAGAAAGAAAATATATAGGTATACACTAGACATACGTGGGCCTAAATTTGTATCAATTATTTGGCAATAAGATAGATACATTATACATCCATCATAGGAATGAAACTCGGCCGTTTCTTGTGACGTGTGCACTTCTCTTAAGAAGGTGGTTAGGTATGTAATGTTAAATCAAAAGCTAGTGTACCTCAAAAGCTAAAACCAATTATTTGCATGAAAGAGTTCACCTAAATAACTCTCCAAAAGTTTGATCTTGGCGGTTTCTCTAATAAGGACACGACCCCTCTAAAGTCACAAAAAACTTTGGCAAATACCCTTTTTAGCAAAATTGCTGAGAATATTGGAGAAGTTTTTGGTTTGTCCCCCCCCCCCCACCCAAAGGCGGTAATTGAATGCTTGCAGAGTCCTCATACCTAGGATTTCCTGACTGTTATCCCGATTTAGGGTTTGGGCCAAAGCATGTCCGCAGTTGAATACTGGAAAATTCTTAAATATCGTCTGATGGTCCCCTTATTTCCTGAGGATGAAGCATGTCCGATCTGCCGCAAAGCCTGACTGGATTCATATGGGGAGCACACGGTCCATTGCAAGGAGTTACCGATTTCAAATACCGGTATGACTGGGTGGGGGATGTTCTATGGGATATTTTAAGGCGAGCCGGGATTTCGGCCAAGAAGGAGGCTCCAGTGAATTTCCTTACGGACCCCACGGAAGGAAGGTCTACTTTGCGCCTGGCGGATTTACTGGTCTTTGGTTGGGCATGGGGGAAACACGCTTGTGTTGACCTCATATGTGTGTCCCCGCTAGTTGGTTTACAAGATAATGGTTTCGTGGCTGGACAAGCAATGAGAAGTGCGGAATCAAAGAAAGTAGAAAACACGCCAAAGCTTGCAAAGATAACCAACATGTTTACGTCCTCTTGGCTTTTGATACATTTGGCTCCTTGGCACCGGAAGCTATCGGTTTCCTAACAAGGGTCCAACGGGTTATTCATAGCAATGTTTCGAATCCCGGGGGCAGGGTTTATGTTTAGTAGATTAGGGTTTGCGATTCAGAAAGGTGTGGCAACGCAACTTGTTACCCGTCCGCCTGTTTTAATGTAATTTAACAGTCATAAAATGAAGAAATGGACCATTGTTTGAAAAAAATAATATGCGTTTTTATTTATGAGTCGGAGATTTAGGTTATCAAATCTTAATTCGTAAAAACATTGAGTAAAAGAGATGTTTTGGAACTTCTGTTTACCGGTTTAAGGTTTTAGTTATTTATCAAAAGAAAAACATCAACAAAATATTA
This sequence comes from Ambrosia x helenae, assembly GCA_030844895.1. NCBI lineage: Eukaryota > Viridiplantae > Streptophyta > Magnoliopsida > Asterales > Asteraceae > Ambrosia > Ambrosia x helenae. The sequence goes on along the minus strand of JAUTDX010000512.1, from coordinate 82,597 downwards.
TATGTTATGTAGACTAGTGATATTCGTATTTGTTAAAACCAAAATGCCAAATCGAATCCGACCACAAAAATCCCAACCCAAAATTCTTGGTATATCTGGCCATAATTTAAGTATTTTATGAGCCCAAATTTAATAACACTTGATTCAATCAAGTGATTGGAGTGTGGAAATATAGAGGCCCAACTCCTAAATTTTGATAAGCCCAATGATAATACACTTTTAGTGTTTTTTAAATGGGCCTAGACCTCAAAACTACAGCCTATACAGGTAGTGTTGTATATGTATTTTTCTTTTTGGTCAGAATTACGGACGTCAATGTTTTCACTAATTGTAGTGATTTAATTAAACACTTTGGATCAACCAAATGTTGATGTTCTTGAACCCAACAAATAAATATTAAAGTCTTCAATATTAGAACTCAGTTTTGCCGTTAACACATATGATATAGATTTTGTTTATAAAAGTTTTTGAAAGAGTTTAAAGAACTATATAAAAACCTTTCAAGTTATATAGTTATGTTAAAAATTTTAAAGGGTTCTGGGTTTCATACACCACACCCTGTGACGTCACATTCTGGGTGTGTGACATCACATTTTGGGGTATGTGGCAGACTCCTATTGGTATGTGATGTGGGCCAGGGTGTATTAATCCTAAATAGGGGGTGTATTAATACTATGCCTATCACTCTAGTAGTAGTAGTTACTAGCTTTTCACCTGAAAAGAAGTAGATAAAGTTAAAAAATATAAAATAAGGTCGTGTTGCACGAGAAGCATCCCGGCACCTCCAGCGACTAGTGGCTACCAGTCCCTCTCAGCCAATTGGCCCACGGTTGTGGCGGCTCTCTTATCCTTGGTGGATATGGTTAACGGTTGGGATTCAAACATCTTTCAAGATATTTATGAATTACTATTTTTGATATAGGGTTTATGAACAGGTAAGTCGAATGATAGTGACATTAGTTCTTTTTTTAGGCCAACCTCCAAATCTTAGTCCCCTGTGGTACTCCTAAAATACACCCATTTTGCTTTTTGTAAGGCTCGAACTCTCGTCTATGCTAAGAAACACCAACACCATACCACTAAACATTAGGTTATTTGATTTCTGGTAACTAGGATAGTAGAAAGATGAAATTATGAGTTAAAAAAGTTTGGCATTTTAGCCAAATACGGGTTTGGTTAAAACTATTTCTTCTTCGGATGTCAATTTTACAATAACTCGATCAACGCATTTATTCTCCTCCCCGATTGTTGAAATTGAGATGAGGATATAGGAACATAGATGTTTGGTAATGGAAATTGAGATGGCGGATAAATCATGCCGATTAAAAGATGTGCGTACGCCGCTAGGTCGGGTGAATAACCCGGAATATGTAGATTACGGTTTTGAGGCGGATTAGGATTTGGGGTTTCAAGTCGGCCAAATGGGTTGTTAGGGTCAAAGTCACGGTTGTGTGCATTCATTTTTAATAAGAGTAGAAGAAAATTTTATAATTTTGGAGTGTGGTAGAAGAGATTTGTGAAAAATCTTGTGAATAGGGTTTGATTTATAAAGTAAACGAGCAAGAGATCCCGCGCGTTGCGGCGGGCACGTTAAAACAGTAAAAGAAACTAACGACACGATAGAAAGCAAAAATTACTAATTGCCATTGTTCACACACAAAATAACGAATATACCCTCGATAAAAAGCACAACTACAAAAGTGTCATGCGTGCACACACAAAATGACGAATATACCCTCGAACAAAAGCAAAAATTACGTATTTACCATAGTTATTATGACCGTAGATCAAGAATTGAACATACACGATTTCTTTGATTACTATTCACGGAGTGGGTTTTAAATATATAGTAAATGATTAAATAAAATTTTTACTTTTTTTTAAATCTAGTTGGTAACGGCTATATTGCACTCACTAATCATCGTTAGCTACGTCACCCCCATATGTTCCACGCCGATGAAGATCCTCAAGACCAACCCCACACTAAACTCACGCCTTGATACGGGGTGGTGTAGATGGTGTGAATGAGCTTCACCAGATTTGTGACTTATTAAATAATTAACTATAAAACTAATGTTACTTTTTTTAGAACGACCAACAAACGATGTCCCAATCATCCGGAGTACCCACCAATTGCTTATAAAAGTACCACATACACCCCTGGGTGAAGACATGTATTAGGTGCCTACCCACAGCTAGCGTTGGGTAGCCAGAACCCACCAAGCCACCAGTTCTGGGGAAAACCTGGCCCCCTCCCGTCCGAATGTACGATTGTGGAAATCAGTAAAACCCAGTGGATCAAGGTTCAAACTTGACACCTCAAAAAGTTTAGGTTATATCCATCATTTTTCATGTCATTCCTTCACAAATGCTCGTCTTGATGAGTTTTTGGTACCCAGCGACACTAAAGCAATGTTACTATTTATTACTTTAGTGCCAAAAGTTTCATTCATTCAACTTTCCTCATAGCATTTAATATCCTATTGAATTGAGACTATAAATATCTCTTTTTAATTGGTTCTTTTGACAAATTAGTCCTTAACTCCCACCTACAACCACCAATGTAAGTTTCCAAATATATCAACACATATTTTAAAACAATATTTCAAAAAAATAAATAATAAAAAAAAGAAATACAAAACATGACTTTTCTATTTTATTTCATCATTCTTTCTGCAAGAAGATTAGAAGATGACATAAGACAAAACCCTCATACAGTACTTATTTGGACGAAGTTCATCGCGAGTCTCGATCTATCTGCCATGCACAATGTAGACCACAATACAATTTTGTTTTTTTTCTTTTTCTTTTTTCGATTTAACACCCTGCATCATATTAGTTTCAGATCGTTTATATATATAAACGAATTTCATTGCAACTTTTTGTCTTTTTGTTGACAATTTGCACACGTTTGGTTGTGGGGCAAGCTTGTAATATCTTTCACACCTCCAACTATGTATAGTCGCACCATGTATGGCCCAAAAAAGTTTTGAACGATTAAATCATGTTTTGTGGAACCTAAAACCAGCAGACATAGGTTTTTTTTTTTTGAACAGCAAATTACTTTTATTCATCCCCAAAATGTACATTACATCGTAAAAGCAAGTTACTAACACAATGTAACACACCCGAAAACTACCCCGTAGGCACCAGTACAACAAACTTTCTACCCATGTCATCAAAAATGACCCGTTTCACCCATTTCACAGAGCCTACCATCTCCCTATGAATCAGACACATCACCTTCATCTTCCTACGTTGTCTCCCTCGTTCCTAGTGTTGTTATACACCCCACCATTCTTCGCAGAAGCTTGGTCTTGCTGGCCTGGGTTTCTTGTACGCCTAGACCATTTTTTACGAGTAGTCTCACCTCGTTGGTCCTCTTTCTCCGTCGATCCGAGCAAATTTTTTTGGCTATTAATAGCTTCATTAATTATCTGCTCCATCTTCTCTCTAGGTCCAAAACAAAAAATTGGACCTCGGTTCCACCACTTCCATGCGCATTCAATGTTATGTTGTTTGGAACTTGAGCTATCTCCACACCTTGCATGCTTACATCCCCAATTTCCAAGACATCATTCGTAAACTCCTGTTCCCCATGCAGTGTCTCTTTGTCTTCTGCATGACTGTTCGCGTCCCTCACTTCAGTCACCGGAATTGTTACCGGATCCTCCTTCGGCGACGTGTACCTTTCTTCCCCAACTATCTCCCCTTCCTCAATGGAATCATTGTTTTCCTTTGTCTGGCCGTTAGACCGCTCTGAAGTCGCGACACCGACCGGACCTTTTTCGTCCGAGTTCTTTATTGGCTGGTTAGTACCCGACATCGGCTCAACAGTTCTTGGTGTTCTACCTTTTCTGAATGCGTATCGTTTTCCTCTGGTTGCACGCCCGGTTGTGGTTGGCTCGGTATTGTTTGCTTCTCTATTGATACTGACCTTCCTTCTCCTCCCCAGCTGTCATACATGAAGTCCGGCTTCCATTTCCCTTGGTCCTCCGATACCCAGACTTTAATACGTTTACCACGCCACCGGAGTTCGACCTCCTCTTGCACTTGCTTCCCGTGATCAAGTAACACCCCAACATACTGAACCGACATATCAACATCATTCCTTTCGAGGTTTGCCGGTTTTACAATATGCCCGAAGATCTTACCAACATCATTCAAGATACTATTCTTCAAAAGTTGACAAGGAACACCATATATTCTAAGCCATGCAAACCTTTGAAAGTTAACCATTTGTCCTTGCCATATCTCTGTCACTGCAAAGTACTCCTTCCTTCCAAGTAATTCATCTCTGGCCATAATAGCATGTTGGTTGTTCTTGAATGAAATCATCAACGACATGCCGCCTAGGTATCTAACTACACCTTCAGTCAATTTCATGTCCTTCAGAATATCTTTTACACTACTTAATGCCTCGAGAGTTGCCATCTGCACTATCAAAGTTCTTCCGATCCAGTCTTCAAACGCCAACACGTTTTCCGCGACCTCCACCGTCCGGTCACCCGTCACAATGTCCTTAAAAGAGAGGTTGCTTGTTGACGGATTCTGAAGCATTTTCCTACAGGCACCTGCCTCCCTCTTATCCCTCGCATCCTCATTTTTCTTCATTCTTTCCTTTCTCGGGTCATGAGTGTTAATCTCGCCTTCCTCCAAGACGAATCTTGCCACATTAAACTTCAGTCTATATTCTCCCATCCGGATATGTGAAAGTCTCTTCTCCATATCTCCCCGGTCTTTCACATCGAGCAGAGAAATAAATCCAAACCTACTCCCGCCCTTATCCCGTTTTCTTGCTATATATATGTCATATATAGTTCCGAAATCCCTCAATGATACTGCAAGATCTTCTCCACTACAACGGTCTGGAAGATTCGTAACATAAAATTTCGTTAACCTTGCCTGAATATTCGCCGGAATAGGTTTCCGGCGAGTTCCCATGAGAGAGAGTTAATACATCGCCTTTACGTGTGGGGTACATGAAGTTACCAGCAGACATAGGTTAGTTAAAAGAAAAAAGACAAACGCTAATGATGTTTTTTTTAATTATATACATATATTTAAACCTTAACAAAATTTGTTACATGATTTTTAGAATGATTAAAAGCCTTCAAAGAATTTGCATTCCCAATTAAATTAACCATCCTTTCTTTTCATCAAGTTAATTAATTATATCTCAAAATTTGAGGTGTATGTGGTATAAGTGAAGCTAAAAGTCAATACCAGGTTAACCTAATTGATAGAGACTTATGTCTTTTAAATTGGTAGCAGTCCTTATTAAAAAAAATACAACTAAAAATTCCGAAAACAAGCTTAGACGACATACCTCAATTCATTTCGATGAACTAGCTATTATTTATTTTTTATTTCTTTTGTGATTTTTCAAGAATTACACTATAAATAGTATGAAAACTAAAATGTTTAGGTGAAATGTTTTAGAAACAAGTTGCAAATTGTGTTACATGATCACCATTCGGAATATTCTTGTCCGGGCTTACTGTTCGAAAACCCGTATCCGTCCTACATCATCACTGTGTAATCAAAATATATAAATAACCCACACCCATGCTCATTATAAAACTTTAATTTAAAAAGTTAACAACATTTGTGCATAGATTAGTCATGGCATATATGTCTACCAAACTACTTGCACATTCGTACACACAATACCAATCCATTTATAAGACCATTCGGTGTGCCCCCCTTTTCCCCCAACTCCCCTAAGTGCCACGTCAGCGTCACATCATTCTCCCCCTTTACTCCCCTAAAGTTTGGAAATGGTATTCCCCCAAACCCCCTTCATTTTTTATTATATAAAGTTGATTTAAAAAATAAAATAAAAAAAAATTACCCAATCAAAGAGGCCGGTGTGGACGGTGCATTTTCACCGGTTTCCCCGAAAAAGAAACCGGGGGGGGGGGGGGCGGGGCGGGGCGGTGTTCCCCCATCTCCCCGGCGCCATGTCACCTCCCCGATCAACTCCCCGGCTGCACACCAAACAGCCTAAGGGTTAGAATCATTGTGACCTACTGACCTAGAATAAGTAGGAAGAATGGTTCTCAGACGCCACTTATTTTACCCCTTAGTCTCATTTCATCATTGACTTAACACCACTATAGTTTTACTCTCCATTTCAGGTGATTCGGTGGAGCCTTTCGTTTCAAGAGACAAGGCAGAATCATATAGGACATTCTTCGTCCCAGTTCAAATAAATTTGAGTTGAAAGCAAAGTAGAATGAGATGAGTACTCAAAAATCATAAACAAGGAAAACTCAAATAATAGGACACAATTTGAGTTTAAGATGATGTAAACAAACACAAATACTTTTAACAATCAAAACAAGTAGTGTGAAAATATAACAATTAACAAGCAACACCTCCTATTTAGCAAATGTATAAGTTAAATATGCTTGACTAACTCGCTAATTTTAATTATACTACAATATATCATCATCTTCATCACATATACACAAAGTAATACAGGATCTAACATACATTTTCTTCATTTTTTTAACCAAAGGACATTTTTACATGGTCCAATACATTATTTCTTATTACGGTGCATCAAAACAGCAGAAAATGGGGCTGAGGGATGTTTAACGCAATTGTGCTTCAAAGCCATCATAAGTTAATAATAGTGTGCCAAACTTTGCAAATTTTATACTCTTGTAATGAACTCGATGCATAAACTTACAAGTTTATAATTGTGTATCAAATACGACTAGAGTGTGCATGCACTTTTATTCACATATTAATCATTTTCACAACCCTCAAATGGTATACCATCCAATCATATTCACACAACCCGGTTACAAAAAGTTAAAAAGGTGGTAGATGCAATAACATTTCATGAGAATATGAGGACATTTAAAAGAAACTGGCATATAATTGGGGATGAGTTTTCATACAATTTCCAAGTAAGTTGAAAGATCTTTTTGGTTGCATTATTTGATAATAGCTTTTAGTCATCTTCCAAGACAAGAAAAGGTTTGGTGTCCACTTATTGCCAAGTACCAAGTTTCGATAATTGACTTGTTCAATAACCTATTAGTTGACCAAGCTAACTTCGTCGAATTTTCTACACCATTTTTAAAAGGACATAATGGTAATTTGCACGCGTTATGGAACAATTGGTTAATTCAATTAAGACATTATAGGTCTATGCATCCTTAATTTGGGTAAGTGTATGACCTAAAGAAAACTTCCTAATTTGAGGAACCTTTTGACAAAACAAGCTAAAAAACAAATGACACTACGTTAAAAAATCATGTAATAATTAAATATGAAAATGTATTTATTTATATTCATACAAATTATAATATGTGACAACACATATAATATAAAAGAGACAGGCAAAGAGTTAATGATATGGAAGTCTTACGAGTGGTTCTCGTTTAGTTACAACTCCATAGTCCATGCTACTGACAATTTAAAGTAGGGAGGTTCACAAGCTTGAAATCGAACTGTTGAGCCCGAATTGGAGGAGATACCAGTAGGGGGTAAAGACCAAATCGGAGATCAGCTTGTTATAAGGTTGGTTAAATGGTTAGTCTCAAGTCTCAACTCAGCTAGGTTGGTCAAGCGGTTCAAAATTCGGTTTAGGATATATAGCCCGGGTAGATCGAGACCCAACAATACATGCTTTTTACGGGGTTGTTAATTTGTAGAGTTTGAAGATTACTTGATTGACCAGTAGAGTTTTTTCATGAGTTTAGCATTTTGGCATTAAAGCCTGTTAATCAAGACTAGTAACATTATATTGTTTTCATAACTTAAAAAAAGTTAAATAATAAAGTAAAAAAGTATTTGATTAATAAAACACCAGATACCATCGAGAGCAATAATGTAAGACCCTTCCCAAATTAACCATATTTGAGGATCTATAAACACGGGTTTACATTATAATAATTAGGGTAAAATTAAACGTTTTTACAGTTAGACGTCATTCCCGAAGGTTTGACAAAATAAAATAAGATTCACAAATTATGTCTATGGTTCAAGGCATTTACAAGTTAGTTTCAAAGCCTATTACCATACAATATTTATAAACAATAATTATGCGGAAGCTTTTCATGAGGGTTGTGCGTTTGCTTCTTCGGAATAGCTTGATCCTCCATCCGGCTAAAGTAGCTCATACCTAGGGTTGGACATCAAAAACAACCCTTTAAAACGATTAGACAAATCGAAAAGTTAGAATTAACTGATGCAGAATTTGCATACTGATTTTGCAAAACTTGCATACTGGTTTTGTAGAATTTGCATACTGATGTTGCAAAATTTGCATACTGGTGTTGCAGAATTTGCATACTGGTTTTGCTAATCTAAGGTTTTGGCTAGGATAACCAACCACAATGGACAACCATTAAATCCCCACTATGGTTAAAGATGCATTCATGACCTTTTTGGTACCTTCACGACCTCGTGGGTCGCCTTTGCACCAAATGCCATTTCTTAATCGTTTTCAATTGGGCATACAATCCTTTTGTTACATTCACGGCCTCGTGGGTCATGTGTACTTCGGATTTCAACTTCTAACCATTTTCAAAGGCATCTAGGTTTTATACACATAGTTTGATCTTCTATAATTTCCACTAAGGCTCTAAACCTCTAAAGGTTACAAACTTTAGCTATTGGATTCGTATTCGGGTTTACCTTGTTCATGTTTCCATTGTGGCGTTACCTTCGTGGCTATGTCCCATGGACCATATTTACTTGGTTTTACATGCCCGGTCCACACGATCACAAGGTTCATCCATGTTTTCCTTTTACCAAACTATCTAAGGCGAACTTAGCATAGCATTGGTACGTCTAAGCTTTTAAATGGATTTTCCTTTGCTTCTACGACACGCAGTCGTTTATGCACCGGTTTTTTAGTTATCTAATCCTTCAAGGATTCCGAGACTATAAACATATCTCGATTATCGAGTTTTAAAGAGAGATAGTATGTTTGATGAGGTGCAAAAGCATAAGCAACCATTGGTGATTAAGACGGTGGTCTTGAAGGTGTAGTTCTTTTAATCAACAAAATATTAAATGGTTTTTAATAAGCGGAAATATAAAAAGAATTGGTTAAGAAGATAAATATTAAATAAATTTTAGATAAATGTGAAATTATGGTTTAATAATATATTATGTCATAGGAGAGAGAAATAAGATAATCCTAAGATTTTTATTTATTATATTTTTTTTTGAAAGGTGTAATCAGTTGGAAACCCATTAGCTTGCTTCAACCCTTTTTTGCGGAAGTCAAGCCACCCGGGTTCGAATCGGCACCCCACCGAAGCAGAGCTGGAATAAACACATCCATAGGCCACACCCACATGGGCATTTATGCCACCAGTGGGATTCGAACTCGGGACCCCGTGCGGGAACCTCCCTTAAGGAGTAAAACCCTCACATCCTCAACCAGCTGGGCTGGAATCATGGGTTTATTTATTATATAGTAAATAATATTAAAAATAAAGATAAAAAAATATAAATTAATAAATATTGGGTTATTTATAACCTATTTTTTTTGCTTTAAGTGTGGGGATGGCCTCACCAAGTGTCATATGTCCCGAACCCAACTGTTTTATTATATATATATATATAGATATAGATATAGATAATATAATAAGATTTACTTAAATTATGCATAATTGATAGAGTGTTTTAAATATTTATCACAGGTTATTTTTTCAACATAGAAATTCAATTAAAATCATGAGTTATATCAAACTTATATTCTGTGTCATGATTAAAGTGAAGATTCTAACCACTATAAGCCTATTTAACTAGAAAAACAGAAATATTATTACATTTTCGGTCAAAAAGTTCGTTTTCCGTCTGCTTATTCCTATTACGAGCACTAAATTATTGTATAAAATTCGTCTGATTATTAAAACACTACCAAACAAAAGAAAGACTAAATAAATGTGTTATCGTTCCTACGGAGCTAGACGGGTTTTACCGGTAATTTTATCGTCGTGCTTACGGACGGGTGGGTTATCGAGTTTTCCTTATAATTGGTGTTTGACAACTCGGATACTCTCGAAGTACTTGAATTTGTCGAAAGGGTACCCCGAGAGTGCTCGGGTTTAATTTGTTGACCTTAAAAAAATGTGTTATCGTTCTAAAAAAAAGTATTTAAAAACTAGTAGCCAACTAGATGAAATGTTACCTTAAGATCATCCTTTAAGTTTTCTTTTATTGTAATTCTTTAATTAAAATCTTACAGTAATTTTTCTCTTAAATACAAGTATTATGTTTAAATACATTGTTACTACTATGTTAATGGATGTCATTAATAACCGACTATTGTGACATTTTCAAAATAAATTAGACATGTGTGGATTTACCTTAAGTTATAGAATTTTTCTTGGTATTTGAAGAAACAATGAGTATCTCGAGAGGTTAAGACTAATCCCCGAGGTGTTAGATACCTTTGTTATTCAAGAGTTACCCTTTATCCACATCGTTAGTTAAACCCGAACCGTGGAGCAAATGGGAGTGTGTGTGTGTGTGTTGAAAGTAGGAACACAAGAATGTAAGTGGTTCAGTCGTTAATGACCTACTCCAATGTCAAGAGGCGAGTGTTTATTACTTGGAGAACACAAAGTGTTTGCAAGAACATTGCTAATCTGGCCCTTGAGTACAAGTGATAATTCTCGGATCCATTGCAAAGGAGTTGAGGTCTTCTATTTATAGGGATGTCGTGGGCCTAGTGAAACGACCCACGAGAAGCACTCCTAATCTGAGCTTCAACATGGGCTTGGTGTGACCGGCCCAGTAAAATAGCGGGAAACACTGGACTATGCTTGCTGACGTCACGAGTGGTTGACCAGCTCTGCAAAGATGGCACGTGGCGCCCTCTGATATGGCGCTGGCGGCATGCTGATCTGACACGGTATGGTTGACTTACCTGCTGGCGTTTGACGTGACGCCTGACAGCAGGTAAGCATGTCTTCTGAGTACTGTAGACAGCAGCATGGTATCGCCATATGGTTAGTGCATACTCTGGCCCAGATCTGAGTGAATCTTCCTATCCTTGATCTTCCGTACCTCGTACCGAAAGCTGGTGATGAACGAATATTCCGCGCGTGCGCGTACGGGCGTCTATTCTCCTAAAGTGGTGATGTGGACAATGTTGTACCACATCCAGATTGACCACTCACGCGGAGTAAGCTCCGTCAAAAAGGTTCCGCGGACTGGAGATGTTTCTTGACGCTGGCAGCAGTTGACGCCAGGATTGCTCTAAAGAGGGATAGGGCTGCCGTCTCCGCGAGGATTGGGCTCCCTATCCCTTCAATTTTTTTTTTTCGAACGGTATTTTTCTTGGTGACTTGCTGTTTGGTTTGTCATATTGTGTTTTAAACTCTTTAGTTGTTTAAGTTCTTTTTTTAACAACAATTCATTCATATTAAAAAACATACACCAAAAACAGGACCATAGTTAGCCGTGACTAATGGAAGGTAGTGTTGTAATATATCTTGAGTTTTGATTTGAATTGCTTATTGATTTTTTATTTTAATGTTGGGAGTCTCACTTGTATCTATTGAATATATTTAAATTTACGAAAGGTAGTAATCATTGTTATAACTGTAGAAATTTAGGGTTTCTCAACATAAACGATTCATTAACACAAACAATAAAGAAATAAAGAAGAACACAAGGTATAAGCGACAAAACACGGTGACAAAATCTATATTAACCAACCCAAACAGTGCCCCCCAAATACCCAAAGTCTCAGCAAATCACTGAGACTAAAAAGATCAATAAGATCATACAGAGTTATCTACTGATTATTACAATCAGTAGATGATAAGAATAATACAAACACTTACAAACGTAAGCAGACGAATTACAACGAAGAACAGAGAAACCCTAATACAAAAACAAAGAAAAGTGACGAATGAACAAACAATACACAGATCAAGCTATTTATAGCTCAATCCAGAAGGTTCAGATAATATCTCATCCAACGGCCAGAAATAGTCTTCGTAATCAATAATCCACGGTTGTTATCTCACACGAGTTCATAAGCCCATCAGTGTTACACAAGCCCATTAGTGATGTTCCTGAAACAAGCCCATTAAGACTAGAAATAGAATAAGTCCAGTAAGCATATAAGCCCGTTTAATGTGTTGTGTTTTACATTGAATTAGTATAGTATTTTCAACACCCCCCCTCATAATTCAAATGTTAAACAAATCTTTCATGCCCAGTTTAGAGCACAAAACATTATGCTGAACAACATTCAGCCCCTTAGTAAATATATCAGCAATCTGCTGATCTGATGTTACCTTTACAGCTCTAATAACACCATCAGAGATCTTCTCTCTAACAAAGTGAAGATCTATTTCGAAGTGTTTAGTTCTGTCATGAAAGACAGGATTAGCTGCAATGGATATAGCAGCTTTGCTATCACTAAAAAGATCTACTGGCATATTACAAGTTACTTGTAATTCACCTAGTAATTTTTTAGCCAAATTAACTCACAAGTAGCTGAGCACATAGCTCTATACTCAGCTTCAGCAGAAGACCGAGCAATGGTATTCTGCTTCTTACTTTTCCAGGAAACCAGACAGTCACCCAGAAAATACCAAATCCAGTGACTGATTTCCTGGTGACTAGGCACTTAGCCCAATCAGCATCCACATAGCCTCTAAGTTCAAACTTATCAGATTTTTTAAATACAATACCTTTACCAGGTGATAGCTTTAAGTATCTCAACAATCTTAAAGCTATTTGCTGGTGACACTTAGTAGGCTTATGCATGAATTGGCTTAAGAACTGAACACTATAACTGATATCAGTCGAGTAAGTGATAGGTAAATAAGTTTTCCTATCAACTTCTGATATCCAGTTACATTTTCCAGTAAAGGACTCTGTTTTGAATCCTTAGCTGAAACTATGTAACTTTGCTCTATTGGGGTATTAATAGGTTTACACCCCAAATAACCAAATTCATTTAATAATTCTAAACAATATTTTCTCTGTGTTAAACAAATCTCTTCTTTATCATATAAAACTTCAATACCAAGGAAGTATTTAAGTTTTCCTAAATCTTTATTTTAAAACTTGTTTTAAGTAGATTTTTACAATTATTAATTTCATTTTCATTATTTCCAGTAATGACAATATCATCTACATAAACAAGTAAAGCAACAAACACACTTCCAACAGATTTAACAAATAATGAATAATCACAAATACTTTGTTTGAAACCCATATCAACTAACACTTTAGTTAGTTTTTCATTCCATTTCCTAGGAGCCTGTTTGAGGCCATATAAAGACTTTACCAGTTTGCACACTTTGGTTTCAGTTTTAGAATAGTAACCTTCAGGTAAAGTCATATATACATCCTCATCTATTGACCCATAAAGGAATGCATTGTTAATGTCAAGTTGGTACAAAGGCCAAGAATTTTGAACAGCCAAACTAATCATACATCTTACAGTAACCATTTTGACTACTGGTGAGAAGGTCTCCCCAAAATCAAGACCTTCTCTTTGGTTGTAGCCTTTGGCAACAAGCCTGGCCTTAAACCTCTCAACCTCACCATTTGATTTATATTTAACTTTATAAACCCACTTGCAACCAATAGGTTTTCTGTCTTTAGGAAGATCAGTTAAAACCCATGTTTGGTTGCTATGCAGGCCTCCATTTCATCATTCATAGCCTCTATCCATCTAGGATCTTTAGAGGCTTCTGAATAACTACTAGGCTCAATAGTTTTATTAAGACTAGACACAAAACAATAATTTTCAGAAGATAAAACAGAGTAGTTAACAACTTTTCTACACCATATTTGACCTTACCCTCTACAACATAGTCATCAAACCTTTTTGGTAAAACACTATTTCTATCAGACCTTCTAGTTTGAATTCTATGTCCCTCAGGAGTACAGTTCTCATCATTTGAACCCTCTACCCTATTAGAGGAATCAGTCCCTCTTAAACCTGAGCCACTAGGTGGCTGATCATGATGATCTACCTCACTTGTGGCTCTAAAAGAGTCATCTAATCCCTCTTCAGGGAGTGTTCATGAGCAACACTGGTTTCCCCTTCATCATTGGGAACATTATTATTATTATTATTATTATTATTATTATTATTATTATTATTATTATTATTAAAATTTCCAATGCTTGTGTCATCAAAAAGATCAAAGAAATTTAAATGATTTAAAGTTTTGTATTCAAGTTTTCCAGTTTCAGTTTTAAAAGGAAATATATTTTCATAGAATTTTACATCCCTGGAAAACTCAAACTGTTTCATTTCCAAATTCCAAAGTTTATAACCTTTTTTGAAAACTAAATATCCAACTAAAACACATTTGTCAGCTTTACTTAACAACTTATCTTTTTCATCTAAAACTGTTTTAAAACACAAGCATCCAAAATTCCTAAGATGACTAATAATTGGGGGGAACCCATATATTTTCTCATAAGGACTCACACCATTTAGGACAGAAGAGGGAAGCCTGTTAATCAAATAGGCAGCAGTTAATACACATTCAGACCAGAAATTTAATGGCACACTACTTTGAAATAACAAGGCTCTAGCTATGTTCAACATGTCTATGTTTTCTTTCCACAACTCCATTTTGTTGAGGAGTATGCACACAAGATGTTTGGTGCATAATCCCTTTTGAATTACAAAAACTAGACATCTGTTTATTTACAAATTCTGTACCATTATCACTTCTGAAAATCTTAATACTCTTTTTAAACTGTGTTTTAACCAGTTCATAAAATATAACAATATTTTCAAAAACCTCATTTTTCCCTTTAAGTAAATAGACCCACACAGATCTAGAAAAATCATCTACAATGGTTAAGAAATATTTGAAACCTTCCTTACTGGTTACCCTGTAAGGACCCCATACATCTAGATGAACTAGTTCACCTACCTTTTTAGTTTTATGTTCACTTAAAGGAAAAGGAACTCTAACTTGCTTAGCTTTATGACATGTTTCACAAGGACTAGACTGAGTTGTTTCAACATTTAGACTACCTTTTAACACAGCTAGAACTTGGTCAGAAGGGTGTCCTAACCTACTGTGCCATAGATTGACCCCATTAGAACTATTAAAACATACAGAATAGTTACTCACATTGGAACCTATAAAGTATAAACCATCATGCTCTTTACCAGTCTCCAGGATTCTCTTGGACTTGGAATCCTGGACATAACAAGCATGATCATCAAACAGAACACTCAACTTGTTATCCTTGGATAACTTACTTACAGAAACAAGATTCACACAGTAGTCAGGAATATATAACACATCAGTTAGGATAATATTACTTCTTAACTTGATGTCTCCTATCTTCATGACCTTAGCACTTGACCCATTGGGATGTTTCACACTAACATCATACTGTGATACATCTACCCAGTTAATCATGTACTCATCTGTACCAACCATATGCTGGTTAGCACCTGAGTCCATGATCCACTTTAGAAGAAGTGCAGTTTTAAGAAGGTTGGAAGAACTAGAAAAATTTTCAAACACACTGCTCAATTTATTTAAAACAGAAGCACTGGAAAAACCATGCACTATATTACCTCCTACATTGTTAGACTGAGCAGTGTCATTTCCAACCTTGTCTCCTATAAGACTCATCAGTTTGCTTATATGTTCAGAAGTAAAAGGAACAGAAGCACTAGAAGACACATTAGTAGAACCACTACTGGACTGATTAGATCTCCCTCCAGTTCCTCCAGGGATGTTAGGTCTGCTAGGCTGACCTGAACCAACCCTTTTGAGACCAGGAGGATATCCAACCAATTCAAAACATCTATCTGCAGTGTGACCAAGTTTATTGCAATGGTTACACTTCAGATTTGGATTTGGACCTCTATTAGTCCTTTTCCTGGGATCAAAGGACTGAGAAGTTTTGGCAACAAAAGATACATTAGTACTTTTGGTACCAGAACTAGAGGTCCTGTGAGACTCCTCTCTAGATACAATAGAGAAGGCAGTTTTCACAGTGGCAGTGGGTCTTGCATCAGAAGATTAGTTCTAACAGGTTGATATATTTCATCTAAACCCATAAGAAACTGCATCAATTTTATTAAACTATTAAAATCATTGAACTTATTTGAAGCAGCACATGAGCAGGAAGGCAATTGAACTATAGAGTCCAAATGCTTCCACATAGTATTAAGTTTATGGTAATATTCAGAAACACTACTTCCATTTTGTGTTATAGAGTTAATCTTCTGATACAAGTTAAAAACCACTGATCCATCAACCTTATCATATGTTTCCTTAGATCTAACCAGACATCTCTAGCTAACTTAGAAAACACCTGCCCTAGAAACAATTCTTCACTCACAGAATTAAGCAACCAAGTTAACACCACAGAATTACATCTGTCCCACTGTTTTCCTAGGACATCATCATCAACAGACCTAACAGTGGAACCATCAATGAAGCCATACTTATTCTTGGCTTCAAGAGCAAGCTTCATAGAGCTTGCCCATACAGAATAATTCTCTGTACCTTTCAACTTGATAGTGATAATAGATAAGGTACTAGTATCACTAGGATGAATGTACAGAGGATCACCAATATCTAACTTGCTAATTAGAGTATTGGGGGGTGGTAGTGGGTCACCACCACCTCCAGTGTTGATGACAGTCCCACCACCACCATTAGGGTTCACATTATCACCCATTGTACACACAGATCACACAGCCAACAAATAACAAACAGTCAAGAAAACAAGAACAAGATATCAAAACAGATAATAACCCTAGAGAGCGAAGCTGTGTCAGTGTTCAGATCATGGGTTCATCACTCATAGGTGCCCACGCAGATCTTAACACATGAGCTCTTTTATAGCTATATAGATATATATAGTAATATAAAGCAAGTAATCAATCAACACAATAACAGATAATAAGAGAACACACAAAAACACCAAATAGTTGGCACAATTCAGGTCCTCCTAACCCGGGCCTTTGCCCTAGACACAAGATAAGACAAGAACGATCTCACCAGAACTCGTAGTCTGTAACCTTCACTTAGGGTTACACGACCAGAGAGCAATCAGTACAAACTCCAGAACCAAGATCCAAACCAGAGTGCCAGCTTCCAATCCAAGTACTCACCAGGATGATACTCCAAGGTGATCAACAATAGTTGACCTCAGGAACCCTAGATCTAAGAAACAAGACTAAACAATAATAGACAAGATCTATTTAGAAGATCAGATCTATATGAAAACAGACAAGATACTGATCTATTATTCAGATCAGATCTAAGATATAAAGATGAACAGCGGAATAAGAACAAGAAGAAGACCAGAGTCAAGAGCCTAGCGCTCTGATACCATGTAGAAATTTAGGGTTTCACACTATAAAACGATTCGCCAACATAAACGATAAAGAAACAACACAAGAACACAAGGTATAGCGACAAAACGGTGACAAAATCTTTATTATCCAACCCAAAATAATTGCCCCCCAAATACCCAAACAGTCTCAGCAAATCACTGAGACTA
Source organism: Ambrosia x helenae (assembly GCA_030844895.1). Classification (NCBI taxonomy): domain Eukaryota; kingdom Viridiplantae; phylum Streptophyta; class Magnoliopsida; order Asterales; family Asteraceae; genus Ambrosia; species Ambrosia x helenae. Next base: position 65,098 of record JAUTDX010000512.1, on the reverse strand, counting down.
TAAGATCAATAAGATCATACAGAGTCTTCTGCTGATGTTTAGATCAGCAGATGATAAAAGAAAATACAACTACTTACAAATGTAAGCAGACGAAATACAGAGAATAAACCAGAGAAACCCTAACAAATACAGAGAAGAACGACGAATGAATAAACAATACACAGATCAAGCTATTTATAGCTCAATCCAAAATATCTCATCCAACGGCCAGAAATAGACTTCGTAATCAATGATCCAACGGTTTGTAATCTCACACGAGCTGATAAGCCCACCAGTGTTACACAAGCCCATTAAGACATACCTGAAACAAGCCCAATAAACTAACAACAAAAATAAGCCCAGTAACCATAAGACCCGTTTAACATTGAATTATAGTATAGGTATTTTCAACAGTAGACTGTTAAAAAACACCCAAAGCATACAAGTTAGAAAAACCGTGGGGATGAGTTGCTTTAAAGACATAGATTACTCACATTAAAGTTACAACGTAATATGAATTTCAATACCGTAAACAAAAATCTTAAAATTAATTTAGCAAACTATGTGACCTCTAAGAATTCCTAACAAATATATAGGGAAACTAGAATGATTCGATGGTTGGGGTTTCAAACCTTGGTAAAAGAAAATACAAATTCACTTAGAAGCGCTAAACATGTCATATGTAAGTAACAAATTGTATCCTAAGGAAAATGCAAATAAAATAACGGTATTAACCTTTGATCATCTCAAATATAAGAAGGATGATTTCAATCCTCTCTACAATGTTTATCAAAATATTGAAACCATAAACAAACTTTGAAATACTCTTGAAGAAAGATTCATATGTCTATAGTTAATTCTTCTAAAGTTATTGAATCTCATGGAAAGATGTTCAAATACATATTAAACATCGCTAGGGGTGATAGGTCCTTGAAAGATCTTGGAAAGCATATTCTAATTCAATAACAATAACAATATCAAATGAAAACTAAAACGAAAGAGGGCAACTCAAGGTTCATGTTATATTGAGAAAAATAGATAAACTTTCAAAGCTAATAGGAAGAGGAAACAATTCAAATATAAAAAAAGAAGATAATGATGAACCAAAATATGTGATCTGTTACGTTATAATAAGCCAATATGTTACAAGTGGGACTTTTTTACATACTAATAAAAGATAAATTTAGGATAAGCATAAAGAAAAAGGTGACAAATTTATTGCTATGAAATAATCTAAGGATAACACTTTCAAAGAAGACCAGTTTTGATGGGTGATTTCTTGAGACAACAACACGTTGAAACAACTGCATGGTGCACCATGCAATGACACTAGTGAAAGGAAAAAAAAAGAATTGATTTGGTCTCACTTCTAATTAATGTCTTACATGTTCCTGAGGTTCAAAAGAATCTAGTCTTAAGAGGTAGAAGCTAATAATTTCATCCTCTCAAAAGCATAAAGTTCTTAGGCCTTAGTTACACGCTACTATAATGTTTAAGTTAAATGTAAAGTATATTTAAAACAAGAGATGCTAATGATGCATTGACTTCGTTGTACAAAAGAATGATGTTAATATAGAGTTACTAGTAGTTAAGCTCACCTAGATTCTTCTTCAAAATGGAATAGTAGGTATGTGTCCTACATTTAAGCGTTTATGAGATTTGCTTAATCTTGTTTGATTCCATCTTCAAGTGATAAAAACCATAAATGTCAAATATGCATACGTACTAAGACTACTAGACAATCTGTTTACAAAAGTTCAAATAACTTCAAATAAAAACCATACGTGTCAAGTATTCAAGCATACTAAGATTACTAGACAAGCTTTTTCCTAAGTTCCAATAACTTCAAAACATGTAAACTTAGTGCATATATAATGACCACCACCATTGGTAGAAGCGCATTTTTCAACATTTACCAACAAAGACTACTCTTGATATAACTTTTGAAAAGTTTAGCGTTTAAAAAGTTGAAGTACAAACTTATGTGAAACCAAAAGTTAATGTCTACCAATATATTTAGGTGGCGAGTAGTACAATGCTTGATACATTAAATTTGTTGAAACTATTCACACAGTTATAGTTTCGTATACACCACAATAAAGTGGTATCCTGTAAAGAAAAATCACACTTTGGTGGATATCTTACCTAATTGATTGATATGATCTTCAATAAGCCGGCTTTTTATTTCTTATATTATATGGTCTCGTGTGTGTAATTTTATAGGATACTTCTATGTCTGGTATTCTTTTTTTAAAGATTTTCTATGATTCTAAGTCACATACAATGGGGATTATATATGTAAATAATCCGAAGTATGGAAACAACGTGAAAGCATTCGAATCTAAGTAAAAATAATTGTTTTAAACATAATGATTGAATCGGGTGTGCAACAATTTACCTATATATAATTCCCAAGCTTTAAGTTACTTTGTCCTTTTGTTTTTAGTGTATGACCCTTGATTGGAACAACCCAAAAGTGTTATTAAGTTTTTAGAAGGGGATATAGTTATCTTAGTTTATTCATGTGGCAAATCCACTTTGGCCAAGTGAGGTGCCTTTGCAAAAGGTGTGAATTTATACCCTTAAGTTTTGAGATATCTGAGAAGATAATATTGCACCCTGAAATATAGTAATTAATTTCCCTCACATTCCCTCACTTATAAAGATTTCAATGAATTTATTCTCACCTATCCATATTAACATAATGTAATCATGCATCATGTGGTGGCGTGGATAGCCAAAACACAAAGGGGTACATGCACTGATCTGGTTTGTCCCGATTGCTAAGTGTTTTGTGCCTTATGTCCAAGGCTTGATACCAAAACCACATCGAGCCGGGGGTCTCACTGGAAGCAGCCTCTCTATTCTTAGGGGTAGAGGTAAGGCTGTCTACATCTTACCCTCCTTAGACCCTACCTTAGCTTTGCTATAGGTGGGATTAAGTGAGGATGATGATGATGATGATATCTTCTCTTTTGATAGTATCATAGAATTGGAATTTATCAATTTGTTATTTACATTAATGTTAACATATTATGCAAATAGGTTTTGAGTAGTTGTACAATAAAGCATCATTTTAACTTAGCAAGCAGGAAAGCTTCAACTGAAATTGAAAAGAACGTACAAGTCCTTGAGTAGAACACAAACTAGCAAGATAAACATTAGATAGATCACTAGTGGTCTTCAACAGGGTGTAATAGTTCCTAATTATCTTACATAAAGACGTTTGCAAGTTCACAAACCGTACTCAAACATAACCACCTCTATAAGAAAACCACCATGGAAAATGATAACACACTTGCATGCATCCTTAACAATATCTATGGTCCTTGTAATTTAATACACTCTACGGAGTGACTATAATTCCCCACCTGGAAGCATATTTAGTGAGCTCATCTATCTCATCCTCGCCGATCATACCATCACCGTTAGCATCAATTTGACCAATTGCGTACCAAGCTCTCAAGCCAGCGAAATGTAGGCCAAACTTTTTCAAGCACATCTCTAATTCTTTCCGACTGAGCTTCTTGTCTCCGTTGATGTCAAATGCTTTGAAAATACTTTTCATTTGGTTTTCTGGCAAGGATGCTTCGATTCGTCTCCAAGTCCAACCTTTCTGGGCATTTTCAAGTGAAATATCAAGGGGGGTGAAGAGTTGTATTGGAAGATGGATGTTGTTTATGTTGCTATTAATTATCAAATTTATACACATATATATTGGAACACATGCAGTACCGGTTCTTGGTCCATATTTTCTTACCTTTTTAAAAGAAGTTGACTGTTGGACCAACTAATTAAGAATAGGATATTAGAATTAGAATCTTGATATGAATATATGTTTGTTGATTGGTATAGGATAACGTGCGTGTCACACTTTGAGAAAGATATAGCTTCTTTTAAAACAAAGCTTTTATAAATGATATGATGCTATCCATTGCTAGGAAAATACAAAATGGATCTCTTGGAGTTTTGATGCTCGATTTTGCCAGTGATTTCAGATATTTGATTTATTGGTTTGTCTTCTTTTACTTGTCTTTTCGTTATAACAAATTTGACTCTCCGCTAAACAAAATTGTTAGGAGAATCTTATAACAAGACAAGTAATGCGAATACAAAAATATAGATTAGTGTGTACCCTCTTTCGATATAACCTTGGTATAATAGAAGAACAAGCCATTTTCATTTCACATTTGTACTACAAGGATGGCTGACACCTTGCTTCAAACTTGTTGTGAATTAGGAAAATTGAAAGAAACAAAAAAACATGACAGACTTTTGGTATCCCACATAGGAGGAAGGTATAACGTCTTTAAGGCTTTATATGCAAAAATGCGAAAAGGGGTTATTCATATGCATTAAGGAAGAGATGGTACGGCTCAAAAACGGTACAATTGCTCACGATCATGTGTTTGTGGGCATGGACATAATATGACATTTTGCAGTTTGCATGTTCTATGCACAAACCATAGCAACAACGGTTCAATATGATGATTGGATCGACGTAAGGTGGATTTGTAGGCATTCATTTGTGTTTTGTGTGTTATGTTTTCTTCTTTTGAAATGCACTTATAAATCAATCATTAACTAAGAAAGATTTTACATTCTGTTCCAGAGTTTCATTAAAGGATGGAAGAGAAAGGATCTCCCTCCTCTTCTTTTCCCTCCAATTCCTTCCAAATTGGAAAGATTGAAAATCACCCTAAAAACCTCTTTATTATCCCTCTCATTCCCTCTCTTTCCCTCCTACAAAAAACTCTGGAACACATTTTTTCTCCACTTGATTCCCAATCTTTTCTCTTCCATCTTTTAATGAAACTCTGGAACAAAGTGTTAGTAAGAAATATTGTTCAAAAGCAAAGATCTTACATACATATGTTATTGAAATCCAAATAACATATTCATTCCTATATATAGGTTTCTCTAATAAGTTAAGGATGAAAAAACTTCAACAAAATTTAGATATTTTTCTAAATAGTAATAACATTCATTATTTGATATACTAGCTTGTGCGCAACTCAAAAGCGACCTTGTGGTCTCTGAGCTTTTCGGCTTTTTGCACTTAAGAATCACAGGTCTAAAGTACACATAAAGCCATGTTTAGTAAATACATAAATATATTTCCAGATGCTTATTTTATTAGCTTCTTAAGTAGTGACTAAAAATATATATAGATTCTTTTACGATAATGCTAATTAATAACTTTGATAAAGTGTGTACAAAATGGTATCAAATTACTCTACCTACCAATCATTATACTATAATAATAATCCTTTGGGTTTGAACAGTAACTTTAAGACTTGTCCATTTTGAAAGCGAATAAGTATTATTAGTTGTGAAATGATTTAAGATATTGTTATGATGGTGTAGTGGTTTAGCAGTGGCTTTGGTGTGTGTATGGCGCCGGTTCGAATCCCTGTTAGATGCCTTTTTTTTAAACCGGCTAATTTTGGCATTTTTGTGATTATTCGTATTACCTAGCCCATTTTGGTCATTTGGACAGAGACAGAACATGTGTGCTCCTGAAAAGTAGCAGCAATGCAGCAGGAATATACGTACTTATTGTCCACGTGTCACCTCGATTCCACAGCTTCTGCCCAGCATCACCTCGATTCCACAGCTTATGCCCACGCGTCATATTAATTCCACTACAATTTTCTTTTTTATCCATCTATATAAAATCCCACCCATAACTCACACCAACACACACCAGAGAAAACAAAGGTGGAAGAAAGGAAAAGATGAAGCGGCGCGCATGGCTGCGGAGCTGAGGTGACTCCTCTCTCATCTAACCGTATAACACACTCACATACCCACTACCCAGATCTGAAATCATATACAGAGACGTAGAGCGAAGACAACAGAGAACTAGAGAGGGAGAGAGAGATTTGGAGAGAGATGAACCGGAGAAAGTAACCGGCCACGGCCTCCGGCCATCCGGTGCTGTTATGGAGGCAGAGCGATGGTGACAACCGGCTTAGATTCATCGAATATACTAGGCGATAGTGGTGATTTATAATTGTTTAGGGCTTATTCTATGGAGGGTGATTTAAGTACGACGTCGTCGTTGTTTTAATTTTTTAGTTTCTTACTTTGGATTGCTCTGCATGTTACTTTAACCCTTGATTCTGCATTGAAATTAACAGTTAATACTTCTGCATTTTTTATTGTTATATATGGTTAGATGATTGACTTCAATTGTGAATTCCGTTGTTTGTAATTTCAGTTTTCTTACTTTATTTGTGAGATTATTACAAAGTGTGTTATTTGAAGGATTGAAAGCTGGATCTGTTGGATTTTGTTTTGTAATTGGATTTCTTTTACAAAGCATATGCTCATGATAGTAAGTCTATTAAAATCAAGGATTGCACTTTTTGTCTATTTATAAACTATTTATTTCTCATAAATTGCATGGTTGCTCATGTGAGCCCCGTTAAGACAACATAGTCCAACCATTATAGAGTGACTAGGTTCGAGGAGTTGTGATGAACTCTACCAGAACATAGAAAATCACCTTTCAATTTCATTTTCCGATCCAGAAAACGTTCATATATTTGAATTCAATCACTTTCCTAAATAAATCTCGACATTGCATTTTTTTTTTCCAGAAATCGATAGTTAATTTTTAACAAGAGAGAATGTCTTTTAGAGAAGACAAAATGTGAAGGCGTGCGGAGCACGCCACTGGAAGAACACTAGTTTTAATAAAAGTACTTCACAGTAATGTTCAATTATTAACTATGTATACAAGTTAAAAGAATATTATTAATATGGGGTATAACCGGTTCAACCGGCCGATACAAACCGGTTTTTAAAATACTGGAAACAAGACTAACCTTTGATAGTGACTTTCAAAAGTTGTAATCTACCTTGTTCATAGAAAAAGAAATGAACAGTCTCAACTACGACCTAAAATGGACACTTGAGTTATAGTTTCAAAAACCAAGAAGGCTGCTTCAAAAAATGAACTAATTCATTCTCCATCAAAACTGACGCATGTCAAAAGATTCTCCACATTCAACGAAGAATGTAACCTTTTCTTAAAGATAAAGAGAACAAAAAGAAAATTCCAATCACCATATAACTTTACAAGTTTTACAAGAAAGCTAAAATATTACATAGGCCGTTAACATATTACGAATGTAAATTAATGTGAGTCATATAGTTACATGTGACATGTCATTTTTATTAGGAAATCATCTTGTTTATGAACGCAGTTTCTGGTACGATACAAAAATAACCAAGTTGGGATTAGCTAATGGTGGTTGGGGATAGAACCGCTAAAAAATACGTTTCGTACTCTGTTCGCTATTGAGAAGTCCAAACGGGTCACGCTTGCTACTCGGTTGAAGTATGTAGATGGTAACAGAGTCATTTGCTGGGAGTGGACTAGAGCCCCATTTTCTGCTGAAGAACTCGCTGACAAAGTATCTCTTGAATCCTTATTGCAGTCGGTTTCCTTGGGTTCTGCAGAGGATTCGTGGACTTGGGCTGCAGGGCCTGATTGCTCGTTTGAGGTAGCTGCTGTCAAGCGGTGGCTGCGTGGGCCTGTGGCTTCCGACTCTTCTTTCGATTTCCGGTGGAGTTCTTGGGTGCCGACCAAATGCAACATCTTTATGTGGCGCGCCTTTTTGGATCGTCTCCCGACCAAGGTTGCGCTGGTTCGCAGAAGCATTGCTATTGATAATCAAATGTGTGTGTGGTGCGAAGCGTATGAGGAGTCTATTGAGCATGTTCTCACCGGTTGTGTCACCTCGATGGGGGTTTGGAATGCGATTGCGTCGTGGTGCAAGATCCCCAGGCCGTTTGTGTTTCACGTTAAAGATTTGGTTAATTTGCATGAGCATAGTGGTGTTTCGGGGGTAAAGAAAGCGATTCTTCACGGTATCATTATCATCTCGTGCTGGAGACTCTGGAGAGCCATGAATGAGAAGGTGTTCAATAGTAAAGATTCGAACGTGGCGGGTATGGTGGCGGAGATCAAGTCTTTGGGGTTTCTTTGGTATAAACATAGGTTTAAAGAGGGGGTAGTGGATTGGAATCGATGGTGCTTATTTGATGTAATGTGATTGTTTGTATATTTTTGTTTTGGTTTTCGGCTACTTTCTCCATCTTGGAGATAGTTGTCGTTGTTGGTTGGTTTTAATGAAGTTCAATTCTCAAAAAAAAAAAAAAAAAAAAAGCTAATGTAACTCATTTATTAAATGGCCGTTTGAACATGACTCATTTAATAAATAGGTTTACTCATTAGCACGTTTAAGTTTAGGTAATTAGGATTCATACACCCCTTATTTAGGATTCATACACCATGGCCCACATCACATACCAATAAAAGGCTGCCACATACCTCAGAATGTGATGTCACACCCCCAGAATGTGACGTCACATGGTGTATGAATCCCATAACCCTTAAGTTTAAGTTAAAGTGATTTTGAAAAATGTTCATATTTAGATTTTATAAAGGGTTAATTGAAAATGTATAATCATTTAAAGTTTAGTGCGTTAAATTTTCCTCAAGTTAAATCAGATGTAAAATTAATTTACATTAACACATCTTGCCAATGATGGATCCTCCATGCCAGTTAAAAATATGGGCCAATGTTGAATCCCTAGCCCATGCTGCGACAACCAAGTTTACCTTCAAAATGCTCTTGTAACCTTAATATAATTAAAAAGTACCATATACAACCAATAATAAATTTCCTGCTGAGTTTAACACTATGTGATTATTTTTTTGAAGAACCTAGAAACTTGACATCTACTTCATTGTGACCAGGGGTGGATATATGTGGAACCCAGGGGGTGCAAGAGAATGAGAGATACCCCTCAACATTAATAGAAGGTTGTATTTTACATTGTATGAATTGTACAAATGTACGGTAAAAGAAAATTTTAGGATGGCTCTGAAATTTTCTTCTATATCCGACACAGATTGTGACAACACTAGTAAGAGCACCCACAATGAGGTATGTGGGGGCATATATGTACACTTAGGTAAAAGAGGGAGTGGGTTGGGGAAATTAGATATTCCCGGATGATCTGATAGGCGTGTAATCACTTTCAGATCGAATTATTTCGGTGGTTCTACCGAAAAATCCAATCGGATACAACTCAAATATGAGAAATAAAGAACGTGATTGTGAATTCGTGAATTAAAGAACGTGACCAAAAAACATTAATTTCGAATATAGGAGATAATTTCGTTGGTTCTCTCGAGTAGGATACATATGCTCTAATCTCTATCCAGTTTGTTAACATGTTTCTCGCACTTTCAAAATCTTCGTCACTTATGGGTTTAATCAACCGTGAGTGACAAGTATATGCGTAAACAGATAATGCTTTTATAGTCGTATCTCTTTCATTCATTCCGTTGTGATATAGTTGTTTTCTTTTTTGTGGTTGACAAATTAACTTGTGTTAGGGCTTAGAAACTAAGCAATGAACAAAACTAGTAATTAATATTGCTTACAAACTAAAGTTTACAATACGAACTATACAACTCATTCTTCTTGATATTGATCATACAATATGAAGACGGTTGAAGGTTCACACTTGGCCTAAATACAACTTAGCAACAGAAAATAAAGGCACACCAAAACACCATAAAACAAAGTATGTTTTGATACAATACTTAAACCCCTAGGGAAGCTCTTACTTGATCGAAATGTTCCACTTGTTATAAGCATATTTTGCAAGCTTGTTGATCTCTTCATCCGTGATAACACCATCGCCGTTAGCATCAGCATGACGCACTGCGAAAAAAGCTTTAAAGCCTACAAAACGTAACCCAAGACCCCTAAAGCCTACCTTCAATTCCATTCGACTAATCTTGCCATCTCCATTGGTATCAAATTTTCTGATCAAACCCTCTAATTGCTCTTCTGTCAAGGGAACTTCAGCTTGTCTAACGCGCCACATTCGCATATGTAGAGAAAGATGACTGGAATTAATGAAGGATTTATGTTATTAACGATTGGGGAAAGTGGTTTGAGTTGCAAAGAGGCTCAACATATATATATATTCTCAACGTACACTTACATGCTAATATTCTTTTCTTTCTTTCTTTTTTTTTTTTTTGAACTTTTTTTGATTTGGATGTTAAGAATAGTTAGATACACGGAATCGTATTTTAACCAAATATCTACGTCTTTGATTAATTAGACTTTTCTCTTCGTTATGTTGGTAACGAATTTTGAGTCGGACCCACCCCACTTCCATACTAGAAAACGGTAATTTATATAGTTTAAAATAGTTTATATACTAGCTATCAAACAATAATACTAATAAATAGTAGTATTTTGAATTTAGAATGTTTTAATATCTTTTTTTTTATAAATATAAAAGCATATAATAAAATTAGATTTAACTATAAAAAATAATAAATTTATCCATGTATGTTTATAAAAAAAAGTAATAAAAATCAAGTATTAATTATCGAACTCCAAGTATCAATTAAGGGGTTGTTTGGTTGATTAAGTGCTGAATCATTAAGATGATCTGAATGGTTAAGAGGCTCTGAATGATTAAGAGCTGAATCATTCAGCATCTCTTATTAGCGTAATGGTTCAGCACTTAACCATTCCATTCAGATGCTTAAACAAACAGTTTGAATGCTGAATAATTCAGAACTGAATGGTTAAGAGGCTGATTAAGAGATTACCATACAGCCCTTAACTTGATGATATAGCTATATCCAGATTTGACACTCTTAGAGTATATATTCTCTAAGTTGTATTTTTACTTTCTAAGTTTTATTTTTACATACAAGATAACTAATATCAACCCGGCACTTGCTTGAACACCTTGATTGTTCATAAGAAAAAAATAAGTTCCTAAAACAGAAAATTTAAGGTTTCGACCTTGAACTCTAAACAAGTTAGGTCGGGGTTTTGGTCAAATTAGCAAAGTTATTAGAGTTAAGGTATTTCTCCCTTTGAGCTCAAGGGTACGAGTCCCGCCCAAAGCGGATTGGCGTAATAAAATTGTTGTTCAAAAAGAAAATCTTATTCAAGTGCATATAATACATATGGATTGGCGTAAAAAATTGTTGTTAAAAAAGAAAATCTAATTCTAATTCAAGTGAATTCTTCATAATAGTTATCGTTTGATAGTATTCTAAGAAGGCTCGGTAAACTTTTCATTGAAATGATCAAAATACACAGGTTGGTGTTACTACTAAGGGGCGGATCTAGTGTGTTAGGAGGGGTAGCGCCCGCTACCCCTCAACGTTTCCGGCGGGTTAGTGTAATTTTTTTTGTCTTTTACGTTTTTTTATTATGTTACCTCTGAAAATTATGTAACGTTACCTCTTAAAATTTAGTCTATATCCGCCACTCTAAAACAAGGTATTTGCAACGGATTTTGACCACTTCGCGTATTCGCCCCTCACCACGGCCGACCTGGTACTGTGTACAGGTTAAGAAAAACGTATATAATGTTTGCCAAAAAAGCGTAATTAGGAGGAAATTCCATAGTCGTCGATTATTTCAAACGCTTGACCTGCTTTTTCTGCAGAATATTATCAATCTTACCCCCATCACTAATAATTTTAACACTTGGAAGCTGTTATTGACTATATACGTAAGTGTATTTCTTTAAGTTCGGTTACAACCATTCGATAACCTGTTGTCATGTGCTTGATAAGATGCCGAAATACAGAATCTATCAGTAACTTAATACTTGTATGTCCACATCTTTTATTCCAATTCTTCAATGGTTGAGGCTGGTCAAAGGAGTACCTAATGTTCAGTTTATATCATTTTCAAAGATGCATTTGCCATAAAACATGACTTGGCCGGTGGTTTGCTTTATTTTGAAGTTATTCCTATCTACTTGCAAGGAACAAGATTGTAATTGATAGCAGAATATATTGTTGTTTTGGTTGTTAAAAAGATACCATTTAATATGCAATTCTAAGGACTTTAAAGATTCATTCTCAATAATAATTGCTTCTATAGAAAAATACTTTTGAAACAGAATCTACCTAAAGAACTTGATATTCAAAGGGATTGTTGTCCTACTTACTAAAATAGGTTTTTTAATACAATTAAAGTTGGGTAGGAAGATTTGGATAGATTAGCTAGCATAAAGCTCAAGACTTTAACAAAGAATTTTTATTCATTATAGTTATTTTCCAAGCTTTAAAAGATGCCTTGGAGATGTGTCATTAATGTGATCCTCGTGTGGTTGGATGATGGTTGGTACTTGTTAGTGATATGAGTGTTATCAGTCATTTTAACATAATTGGAGTTACTTAAAAGTTAAAATCTAAGAAAGAAATCATAATAAACATAGGATACGAGAGATGATAGTAGATGCTTATTCAAGTACTTTTTTTGATTCCGGACACCAAGGAACCTCAAAGGTTTTAAGGGACAAAGCGCCTGCGACGAGCATATCGAGCAGGAAAAAATAGATAAAAAAAAGCTTTGAATCCCCCACACACACGTTAGGGTGTGTTGACTCGGAAAATTTAGAAGGAAACGTAAAACGGGAAACTTACGAAACATGAAAAGTATGAGGGACTAAAATTGAAAGTAAAATAGTGTTGAGATTAAATTGCGACAGATGAAAAGCTTTGGGTTAAAACTAAAAAAAAATCAGAGGGGTTAAATTGCAAAACATTGAAGTTTTTAAGTTAGAAGTGAGAAACATATTAATAAAAGGGTTAATTTGACACAGGTTGAAACTTTAAAGTTTACATTTGCAAAGATTAAACTTTAGAGTTAAAAATGAAAAAAATCCATTTTTTTTATAAAACTCCCAAAGTTGAAGGTACAACAAACATAAGCATAAAGAAAGTTGTTAACTGTAGTTTTGATAATTAAGTAATTAGTCCACACATACTCGATGGATATTGAGTTAGCTATAAACCCTTACGAGTGCATCACGACCAAAATTTTGATTTATCTTAATGATGCAAGGCAGCAAGAGCATCCACACACTGATTCATGGTTCAACAACTAAGCTTGAGGTTTACGAGGCAGTTTGATATGGGGATTGGTTGAGGGGCGTTATTGGGCTTCTAAAAGTTAGATTGGGTTGAGAAACGAAAAAATTGTTTTTTGTGTGTGTGTGTGTGTGTGTGTGGGGGGGGGGGGGGGGGGGGGAGGGAGGGTATAAAAATAAAAGGGAAATAGGTGATGAAGTGAAAGTTTGAAATGGTTTAAGGTTGTTTTAAAAAAATACTTTTGAATGGTTTAAAACGATGTGACAGAACGACGTAGCGTTTAAAATTCCAAATCACCATCACCACTACGGGTGCTCTACACATTTGAATGCTCTAATAAATAAGAAAATAAATGAGATAAAAGTTTTTTAAAAAAAAAAAAGCAGGGGTGACCAAACGAGACTGAGATCGAAACCAAAGTAGCAGCAGCAACGGAGCTCCGTAATTGAGGGTGGCGTAACACGTTGCAAAAGATCCGACGGAAAAGAAGCTTTTATTGATGTCACAAAACACCAAGCTTGTGATGTCATACTCCACTAATTGAAAAGCACCTGGTGATGGCAAATATTCAAATTTGCAGTGGCTACCAACAATTTAAAGGCAAATCAATATTGCCGCTGGAACGAAATTTAATCGACAGACTTATATGGTTCAATTTCATATGATCGAACATAAAAAAGTTTCGAATCGGTTTGACAGTTCAAATCGAGTAAATTTAATGTTTTCTAGCAAACCAACCATTTGGGTCCTTCAGACATAGCAGCAATTAAAGAACTCAAATGTCAAAGTGGCATTTAGCTTGGGTGGTATAGTGTTGCTAAGACTATTGGGGGTGATGGTGGCGTGAGAGAGGGTCGTGGTTGAATTTTATTTATTTTTAACACCAAATTACCATCACCTTTCATATAAACCATCTCATCATCACTGTCTTTTGAAACCATCTCACAATCACTGTCCAAACCTTATCATCACCATCCGTCGAAACCATCTCATTACCAACAACGTCGAAACCCTGCAACATAGACCCTGTTCGATGAAAGCATCTCCACCACCACCGTCGGAACCTTGCAACAATGTTGATGCATTTCTTGTGACAAATGGTTTGTTTAGATTCGTGGCGTTTTTGGTTGATTGATAGTCGAGTCATTTTGTAATATATTCGTTAGTGTTATAATAACGAATATGGTTAGTATGTTTTGGACCCTAGCGAACATGTAATTAATGAAGATAGTTAATAGTGAACTTAGCAAATAGTGAACTTGCATGTAAGTTCACTATTAGGTTAAGTTCACTATTGGATATGTTCACTATTTATCTAGGCTCATGAACTTGTATGGATATAATTATATAAATACAAGGCATGGGGTGTAGGCTAGGGGTTGGTCAGTCATAGCTTGTAAGTTGATATTATTCTCATAAAGTTTATCAATAGACAAGCAGTTAAAAGTATTCTTGTGTGCATTCGTATTAATAGGTGGGTTAAAGTAAATAACCAAATCAGTTAAAGTAATAACATCTTAGAGCATTCACAACCCATCAGCCAAATCTCATCTATCAAATTACACTAAAAATCACTAATTAACCCCTAAATCTTCTCTCTCCTAATTAAAATAATCATATTTTTATCATTACATTTTCTCTCTCCTCACTCACAACTACTTATAAAAATATTAAAATATATATATGGGTGAACAGTAGCTTTTCATATTTAGGGTGGAACAATGCTTCCACCAAATATTTTCTCTCTCCTCTACTCACAACCACTTACACTCACCCCATATAATTTGGTAGACACACTCACATCTATTTGATGGATGGGATGTGAGTGCTCTTAAAACAAAACAAAAAGTGAAAAAAATCCAATAAGGCCGGTTCGGTTAGAGAAAATAACCGTTATGTGCACCCCACCTCTACTCTAACCTAGAAAAACATACATCATTGTTAGCCCAAATCACCACTAATATATGGGCCGAAATACAAAGGCCCAATTTAATATAACCAACTACCTCTGTTTCTTTATTATTCAGTCTCTTGTTTTGTTCCGTTTTGTCATCGGTAATGGAGTCTCCAAACCCCAATCCATTCACCTTCTTCCACCACCATCTTCTCCGGCTAAGCTCCGGCATCGCCACCCGCCTCGACGAAACTCGCCGGGAACTCACCAGAACCCTTTTTCCATCACACCCACATAACCATTTCCGTCCCTCATCCCTTTTGCTTCACTGTCTCACCATCACCGACAAGACGACGACACCAACAATATTCCTGTCGGGAAACATGTGTTTGACGTGGCTCTATCCTCTGCCCACGTGTCCAAGACTCTTTCTGGAACAGAGCTGTACACTGTTAGCAATTCTGATAATGAGTTTGTTCTGATATCTGATCCTAATGGGCTTAAGTCAATTGGGTTGCTCTGTTTTCGTCAAGAAGATGCTGAAGCGTTTCTTGCTCAGGTAAAAGATTAATAATTTAATATTATATTATGCTTAAGTTTATGTGCAATTGAGGAATTAGTTATATATATATATATATATATATATATATATATATATATGTGTGTGTGTGTGTGTGTATTGTAGGTTAGATTGAGGAAAGGAGAGTTGAGAGGGAAAGCAAAGGTTGTACCAATTGCACTAGACCAGGTGATGGTTTTTTTTTTTTTATAATTTGGGTCATTTAAGTTAGTTTTATTCAGTTATTTGTTGTTGTAAAGACTGTTTTTTTATTTGGTTATATAGGTTTATATGTTGAAGGTTGAAGGAATTGCGTTTCGGTTTTTGCCTGATCCTGTTCAACTCAAGAATGCAATTGAGGTTGTGGTTAATTAATTACACACTAATTTTACGGGGTTTAATTGTTATTAATGTGATATTGTGATGATTTTGATAGCTGAAAGCTTCTGCTACCAAGAGTGGGTTCGATGGAGTTCCTGTTTTTCAGGTATGTAAATTAGTTGTTAGATGTAATCTTTGAGAGTGTGACTGGTTTCATTTGATAAACTATGCTCGGTTGTGACCACGCAGAATATGTTACTCATGTATACAATAACTCACCATCATCATCATCATCATACTCAGTTAATCCCACCAATAGCAAAGCTAAGGTAGGGTCTGAGGAGGGTAAGATGTAGACAACCTTACCTCTACCCAGTGGGAATAGAGAGGTTGCTTCCAGTGAGACCCCGGCTCGATAGTGGTTTTGTATCAAGCATTGAACATAAGGCACACAACACTTCGCAATCGGGACAAGCCTGATTGGTGCATGTAACCCCTTCTCTTTTGGCTATCAACGCCACCACATGATGCATGATTAACCATCCGTCGTTTTTAACGTTATTTTCACAAAATTAGTAAAATAACGTTAAAATTAGTGCAACTTTACTTTTGCCCCCCTAGGGCCACACATATATATACATTATATGTGCACATGATGCAAAATTAAGGATACTTTTATATTTTTATATTTTTAAAGTAGTTTTAACTTATAACGTAACCGTTGTAATATCCACCCTTCATGCCAACCAATAGTGTGTGTTTTGATCACGAGATGTTTACGCCTTTTCTTTTGGTTGCCTGGAGACTTCCAGGATGTCATGTCACCCATTATGTAATTGCTCCCACCTAAGGACATTTAAATGTTAAGTTCTCCTCTCATCAATAATCAATGCGCCCAAATGCGCTGATGGTATTTGAGGTTGGACAATCTTTATTAAACGGACAGTCAACGATTAATGTGGATTCGCCTCGAGTGTTACAACCGTACTGGAGTATGAATTATTGATTTCCGCATGATTCTTATGTTTTATTTTGTTATTTCTTTGCACAGTCAGACCTCTTGGTTATAAAGAAGAAAAACAAACGTTATTGCCCTATATATTTTCGAAAGGTTTGTATTTGAACTTTTCTAACATCCTCCTCTGTAGATTTTAAGTAAAATGCTTTACTGACTTACGCCTGAATCATGTTTGTTACAAAATCAGGAGGATATTGAGAAGGAATTGTTAAATGTTCCACGAGGACCTAGAGGACCTGCGATTGCACAACATATTATGGTATTGCAAACCGTTTTACTTTTCCTTAGCGGTTCACTCACATCACTTAAAGCTATATTTTGTACTGATGGTGCTGTTTTCTGATCTTTACAGGTTGGAAGTCTGGAAGACGTTCTGAAAAAAATGGAGGTAATGTGCCACTGTTCATTTCCTGATATAATATGATCGTAATTTAAATTAACATTTATGTCTTGGGTTGCAGATGAGCGAGAAAAATTCAGGTTGGGAAGATCTGATTTTCATTCCACCTGGTAAAAGTCACTCTCAACACTTGCGGGAAGTTGTAAACGCGTAAAACGTAAAACTGCATAACCATAAACAGGCCCAAATGTAGCTTTTGTCGGTCGTCTTGCAAAACAACAGGTATGTTTGCAATACGTGTTAAAACTTTTTAGATAGAAAGTTCCATAAAAACCGTATGTTACCATTCTATTCAGGATTTTGTTACTGGTGACGAATTACCATGTAGAGGATAATGAGAATACCGGAGAAAAGTTCTTATTTTTGCATATTGGATTCTTGATTATCGAACATGAAATATAGCCGTTGAGTTGAGATTGTAGACATCGGAACAGAACTGGTCTGTACTATGTAGTTTGTTTCTGTTTTTAATCTAATTTCGGATGTTGTGTTGTATAAACTTTGTAATGGTGAATTTTTCTGGTCCTAGGGTGTCAAGAAGTCCACTTGATGGCCTTAATTTGTTCACAATTATCATATATTTTCTTTAAGTGAAAAGTTCATTGGTTTTACTGATTTTTTGTGCCAAAATAGAAATGATTTGATTTAAACTTAAAAGAGACTTGGTTTGCATTAGTGGATTTCTCCTCTCATTGATAGTTAAATATGTGATTAGATTAAAGTAATTTTATGATGGGGTTACCTTCTAGAAGGTTTAACATTCGCCTCTTTTCGCGCAGTCTAAAACAACTAGAGACCAAAACCACCATAAACGTGTCGATAACCACAATTGTAAATGAATGGCTACATTCCTCTTGCCAGTCCTCTAACCGTAGCGGCCACATCCTGGCACATTATCATCAACGCTCCATGTCGATTGGCAAAAGTACCTAGAAGCATGGGTACTCTTGGCAAGCCTCATCGAGGACTATGAGTGTATAAGATGTCAGGGGTTTGTGTTGAATCCTACCAAAACTCGAACATGTGGTGTGAGTATTTTAGAGTTGAACTAGAAAGCAAACAAACCACAACGTTGTAACACCGTCGATGCAACTTAAATACAAACTGGAAATGCAAAACCATAATGAAAACATAAGATCGTGGGTCTCATGGAACGATGCTACGTGCAGAAAATAATGCAAAAAAGTGCATAACTTAAAAACTAAATTACCTCCTTGTAACTTGCATAAAAGGAACTTGGTTCGTTTGATTAGTCTTCCCGGGTCGGTGAAGCATATGGATCATATCAGTGTATGCTTGACAATTGACAAAATCATTGGAGTTAGTGTGTTGCTCCCCTTGAAGTCGAGCGTTCGAGTTCCGTTAAAGACGGATTTGGTGTAATTTTAGCCGTTACAAACACAAAAAATGCCTAGATGTTTTGCATAAAAGTAGGTTCGAGATGAAAAAAAAATCAGTAATCAGATAATCAAGTGACTAGATAAACTTGCAGATTTTACCAGGATGTAACAAAAAATGACCAAGCCAAAAGATCACAGCATGTTCCATTATTGTGTGAACCCAAGCAAGTACAAAATATGAAATAAACTGACACAACCAACCACCTTTCATCATCTAGATATTAAAGGTTTTAAACAGTACTCTCAACCTTCCACAACATATGTATGTAATAAGCTAGATAAAGACAAGAACATGCAGCATGGATTATAGATGGGAGTTAGTTCAGAAAATCCTTCATTGGATCATCATGATGAACCCTCTTCATCCTGTATGCCTCCATGTCTTCAGCTGTCACTTCATCGTTCCACTTGACATTATATTTGCGTTTTCGTTCATCTTTCTCTTCTTTCCTCCTCTTGTCCTCCTACACAGATCACCAGCAGCAATAGTCAATATCTTTAGCAATTAACTAAACCATAATATGCGCATTTAACAAATCAAAGAAAATTCTCAAATTTATGTCAGGATCCATTTTACCAGACCAACCACGACACAAATGCATCAACATGAGGATCTAAAATCTAAAAAACAAAATGACTTTTAAAATCTCCTCATATTGGGTAGTTCTAAAACTGACATAAACCGATAAACTTACCTTCTTAAGTGCTTCAGCAAGTTTCTCTTGATCCAAAACCAAGTCATCGGGTATGTCTGTTCCCCATGTAGCAGGCTGCTTCTCTTCCGTTGGAGCAACTACATCTAATGAAACAAAATCATGTTATTACCAAAGAACATCATAAATACTTAAACAAAGAATAGCAAAAGATTAGATACCTTCAGTTGCCTCTTTACGGGCAATATTAGCCTTCATAAGGTCTGCTGCAGCCTCAGCAGCCTCAATTCCAGCAGCTCCTGTACAGTAACTGTTTCTTACAAATTGTTTGCAGCATCTATAACCCCATTGATGATCCTTCCACCATGAACCCCAACAGTTGTGTGGTTATTAATGAAAACATCCTCTTCATATTTGCTCTTAGGAAGGGCCATTTCTTGTCCTTTAATAACCCTACCGGCGCGATCATACTCAACTTCTTTCTCACTTTGACCCAACAATAGCTCTCTTGGAAGTGCTTCTTCAGCGGCTGCATTCCCATATTGCTCCAAAATCGTCTCCTTAACTTTAGATTTCAACTTTTCTTTGTTAACTTTGAAATTTTTGAACAACAATTCAGCTTGTGAAGGAGCAGCTTGCATGTGCACATCATTCCCCTTGTCAAACGCTTCCCAAGCATGTATATTCAGCTGCTTAAACTCCAAAGCTTGACCACTTACTCTATTTTGATTATCCCCAGCATAAAACTTCTCATTCGGATCCATATCTGGAAGCGGATCCTCACGCATGGATCGAGTTTTCGGGTCATAATGAGCGGAATTAACATCAAGATTAAGAAGGTATTTCGCTGTATCTTCTCGAATACGTAGATTCCTTACAGTTCCCGTGGACCCACCACCAGTAGTACGAACACGTTTCTCAACTTTAGCGAAATCCATCTGCTTGCTTTCATCAACTTTCGCTTCATCTACCTTCAAACCGTCTTCATTGTCTTCATCATCACTAACTTCTTCAACAGTTTCAGTACTGTTCTTTTCTTCAAGCTTTTTCAACTGCTGCTCTTTTAAATACTTTTTCCGGGCTTCATCTCGAGCTTCATATCTATCAATCACATGAGCATACGACGCTGCATCATACCCATTCCACCGATCCCTCTTCCCATCATAATCAAGCTCAAAAGTCTCAATCTTCTCATCAGGTGCTATATTTTTATTCGTCCACCTCGCTCCAAGTTTACGTGGCCTTTCCATGCAGGTTTTACTAGTATGCGTAATAGCTCCACAGTTTTCACACGCACCCTTCCTATACTTATCCGCTTGGCCTATTTTCGCCCCTCTGTCGTACCACGACTTTGAATAATTCGGATCCGATTTCCATTTCCGTTGATGCTTTAAACTCGGTCTTTCCGCGTTAAGATACCAAGGCGCCGACGACATATACTGCGGAATATGCGGATTGATCTCTTTTCCATCTTCATCAACCTCTGCAGGCGCAAGCCCAGCTTTACGCGCTTCCTCCAGCTCCATCTGCTTCCTATGATCCTCTCGGGACTTAAACGCCACTGAAATAAACATTCCGATAAGTCATTCGTACAAATAAACAGGTTCAATGCACTCATTCAGGCTAACAAAGCAAGTCAGTACTACATAGGGTTGGTAAATTGGGTATTTATAAAATTAATAACCTTTCGCCTTCGAATACCTAGCCCCGACCCTATAGATCTATCAAAACCCTAAGCAATTGTATAACCCTAAGTTGAAATTAAATATCTGTATTATTGTGCCTAGTTTTTGAATCTGTATACGTAGGGGTTCAATTAAATTCATTAACAGACATAAAACTTAAGAACAAAGGCGATCTGTTCATCAATACAAATCAATTAATGAATAATACACGTTAGGGTTAAAAATAAATTAGAAAGAAATTAGAAAACAGGTACCTGATGCCGTCGCCATGATGAAAACCTTAACAGGTGGAAATCGAATTCAAATCAATATTATGTGAAACCCTAAATTGGATTGAGTTTATTATTATTATTATTATAGGATAGGATGAAGAACAAATGGATGATGGCGGTTATCGTTGCTTGGAGCTTATATATCGTGATAATATTGTGAGGCGGTTCGGGTTAAGATAACCCATTTGCCCATATTTAAATGACACGTAATAATCACTTTATGATATTTGTCGACTTTTTCTATTTAAAA
Organism: Ambrosia x helenae; assembly: GCA_030844895.1. NCBI lineage: Eukaryota > Viridiplantae > Streptophyta > Magnoliopsida > Asterales > Asteraceae > Ambrosia > Ambrosia x helenae. Next base: position 43,721 of record JAUTDX010000512.1, on the reverse strand, counting down.
AATTAAAACTACATGATTAAAATTAGTATTTAGGATTTGTGTTATGTGACGGACATTAAACCGAACGAAAACTAGATATAAAAATGTTGAATCACGCAAGCTCGTTGGAGCGTGCATAAATTAGACCGATATGTAAAACATATAAAAAATAACCAAATCAAGCTAGGACCGCACGTCGCGAATGAGTCGTTAACGAGGAAAAAATAGAACTAAAAACGTTGAAGCACAGGCGTGCGTTACAGCGTGTTAACTCACAAAATTTAGAATGTAAACGAAAAGTTTGTAAAGTTAGGGGACCGAAGTTTAAAGTGGAAAAGTGTTGGGTTAAAAAGACAAATGTTTTGTGACAAATTAAACTACCAGTATCACGGAGATGGTGTGAAGAGTACATGGTAAAAATGAAAAAGATATACAACCAGAAATAACTCATAAAAAACTTATAAAGCACAAGACGACAATCACATGTAAAGTCTAACAAAAAAATGTGTGTGAATAGTATTTCCTGTGATGCAATTAAAAATTCATATGAGCATATCCTAACAATTTTTAACCTTAATCCTATGTCTTCACAAGATTCTATCATGGACCATGTCCTCGGTAACTCTAGTAAATCTTCCCTACTCCCAGGGACGGATCTAGAGTGTAAGCAGGGGTAACGTCTGTTACCCCTCAACTTTTTAGGCGTAGTGTATTTTTAATTTCTTTTACGTGTTTTGTATTACGTTACACGTGAAAATTATGTAACGTTACCCCTGAAATCTTGGTCTAGATCCGCCACTGCCTACTCCTCTCATCCTAAGTCAATCTGGGCTTGCCCCTACCCATCCTCCCTTTCACAGTGAGACTTTCCACCTCTCTAACTAGCTATGTCGTCTGCCTCCTCTTCAGATGCCTAAACCACCTCAATCTCCCATGTTATTTTCGCTCTCAACACATGTGAAGATAAAATCAGTTTATTAAAAGGATCATTTAGTATTTTTGTTTTCAAATCTATATCTACTATTGTTCATACAAATTGGAGTAAACTGCTCGGATGTTCATGTGATTTTATAAATTGGTATATACTAAATTGATATATTCTTATTAATTTTGAATATTACTCACAGATACTGTTAATAGATATCAATAATTCAAACACACACTAAACTTATTTCAAAATCTACACCAAGGTCAATCAATGGGACTGAAACGCTCAATCACATGTGAAGAAACACATTTACCATACTCCACAAACCACCAACAGTCGTCAAGATCTTTGGCAACGATAAGCTAAACCATAATATGTTCTTTCAACAAATCAAATAAAATTCCCAGATTTATATCAAGAATTCAAGATCCATTTTACCGGACTAACACAAATGCATCAACATGGTGATCTAAAAGCAACATAACTAGCTTTGACATCTACTCTTAATAAGCTGATCAGCTCACCTTCTTAATAACCCTGCCCGCGCGATCTTACTCAACTTCTCTCTCACTTTGACCCAATAACAGCTCTCTTGGAAGCGCGTCGTCAGCAGCCGCATTCCCATACATGTCCAAAATCGCCTCCTTTGTTTTCGATCTCAACATTTCATTGTTAATCCTATTACTTTTGTTCAACAGTTCAGCTTGTGAAGGAGCAGCTTGCATATGCACATCATTCCCCTTGTCAAAAACTTCCCAAACATGTATATTCAGCTGCTTAAACTCCAAAGCTTCACCACTAACTCTATTTACATTATCCCCACAATAAAACTTCTCATTCGGATCCATATCTGGCAGCGGATCCCCACGCATGGATCGGGATTTCGGGTCATAATGAGCAGAATTAACATCAAGGTTAAGAAGGTATTTTGCTGTATCTTCTCGTATACGTAGGTTCCTTACAGTTCCTGTGCACCCACCACCAGTAGTACGCACACGTTTCTCGACCTTAGCGAAATCCATCTGCTTGCTTTCATCAACTTTCGCTTCATCTATCTTTAAACCGTCTTCACCGTCTTCATCATCACTATTGTTCTTTTCTTCAAGCATTTTTAACTTCTGTTCTTTCAAATACTTTTTTCGGGCTGCTTCTTCAGCTTCATGTCGTTCAAACACATGAACATATGATGCAGGATCATATCCATTCCACCGGTCCCGTTTTCCTTCATAATCGAGCTCAATAACCTCAATTTTCTCATCAGGTGCTATATTTTTACCGGTCAACTTTGCTCCAGCCTTCCGCGGTCTTTCCATGCAGGTTTTGCTAGTGTGTGTAATGGCTCCACAGTTTTCACAAGCACCCTTCCTGTACTTGTGAGCTTGGTATGTTTTTGCTCCTCTGTCATATGAACAGTTTTTATGATTTGGGTCTGATTTCCAATTCCTTTGATGCTTTAAACTCGGTCTATCTGCATTGAGATACCAAGGAGCAGATGACATATACCGAGGAATATGTGGATTAATCTCTTTTCCATCTTCATCAATCTCTGCAGGTGCAAGCCCAGCTTTACGAGCTTTTTCCAGTTCCATTTGTTTCCTGTGATCCTCCTGGATTTGAACGCCGCTGCAATAATTTTGAAGTTCGTCATTTGAGAAGGAAATAGCATACAAAAGGGATTTACCCATGTCAACAGATTCAGTGAACATATTCAGGCAAACTGAACAATCCATTACATAGGATTGGAAAAGTACTGAAGTAGGAATAAATGGAACTAACAACTTTTGTCTTCATATTACAAGGCCGCCCGCCTTTATAAATCTGTTAAAACCCTATGCAGGAGCGGCTCTACCAATTTGGGGGCCTAAAGCAAAGTAAAAATTTGGGGCCCTATTGCAAATTTCATTTCTACAATCAGATATAATCTAATGAACTAACCAGCAGAATTTAGCAGTTAATCAGTAGTAAGCATATAAAGTCTCAGCTCAATAGTCTAGCAAATGTTCAACTAAGGTATACAAGGATACTTAACAAGCATCAGCATATGTTCCTAAAACACTAATACTGAAATAAATATCACATAACAGACTAACAGTCTCAAACCATTACCGAACCACATGACTTATAAGCAAGAAAAACACCATTTCAACTATACAAGAAAGATACCTTTCGGGAAGGGGGTGACTTCATTATTTAGTGTAGCATTGATTTGCATCTTTGCTTTTTGCCGACGTTTTATTTGTATCTTTGTTTTTCGCGACGGTTGTCTGGTGAGTCAGTAGCCATTAACAAAGCACTGTCAACAAAAACATATTCATAATTAGAGTTCAGTTATTTCAACTGTTGAAGAAGCAACACTTATCAGAAATCAAATTTATCTAATAAATAAATAAGTTTACTTGTATTTCGCATAAACATACCACCATTTTCACATTCGACCACACGTCCAGAAGTAACCAAAGTCCATATGTAGTGAAATAAAATCATAAAAAGGGAGGATATATGGATGTTTCAGAAAATTGTGTGTGCAGTATTTTTACTTATATTAAAAAACCATAACAAATTACAAGAGGAGGGCAGCTAAACGGGCAACAAGTTGCGCTGCAACCCCTTTTGAATTTCAAATCGCAAACCCCTTTTGTGTGCCGTGAACAGATATAATACACAAATCAACATAAAATGATACCAGTTAACATGAACTACGTAAATTTAAGGTATGATGCTTTGGGCTTCCTTTGTTGGAAGTTCTTAGCTGGACACTCTTTGATCTAATTAATCTTAATTGAGCTTGTTTATTTGGAACTTTTAGTTGGATATTACATCGGCTAATTGTATTTAGGCTTTAGCCTTCAGGCATACTTAACCCTTCTTAACTCCATCTACGTGGCACATCATCAACTTTTTTCCCATTCACTCTACTCTTGTTTGATCCTCTTAATTCCACCTACTCGATTTTTAGTGGTTTTTGGTTTAAAGAAGGAAAAAATAATTCAATCTCTTAGCATCCCATTAACATGTTCGTAATCACTTCCACTTCAATCTTACTATGTTCATGTCTAGACTCCAAACGGTTTAGCATTATGAATCCAAACCTATTGTTCATCATCATCATACTCAGTTAATCCCACCAATAGCAAAAGCTAAGATAGGGTCTGAGGAAGGTAAGATGTAGACAGCCTTACCTCTATCCCATGGGAATAGAGAGGCTGCTTCCAGCGAGACCCTAGGCTCGATAGTGGTTTTGTATCAAGCCTTGGACACAAGGCACGTAATAATTAGCAATCGAGACAAACCCGATATGTACCCCTAGTCTTTTGGCTATCCACGCCACCTCATGATGCATGATTAACTGTCCGTCATTTCTAACGTTATTTTCACGAAATTAGTAAAATAGCGCTAAAATTAGTGCAACTTTACCCCGCGGCCGCGGGACAAGGGCCACACATATATAGTTACATTATGTGTTCATCACCATCATTAATTAACTTACTTAACACAAAGTAGTTTGTTCAACCTATAGACCACTAGTTATATCATTGTCTACAAAATACATCAAACACTAACCGATTACAAACAATACCATTTACAGAACCCTATGGAAAAAAATAAATTGATATATACATACAACTTAATCCGTAACTACGATTAGAAAATTTGTTAGTTAATAAATAATTATCTAAATGAAACTTAATAATAACATGAACAATATTGTATATATATATCTATATGTTATAGAATATAACTGTATATATCTCCGGTTGTTGTTTGTTTGTTTTGTAATCATTCAGTAATTATTGTTCAACATGTGATATAAATAAGCAAACAACCGGGATAAAATTGTTACCTGTAGATCACGTAGAAATTTTGTTATGGGTGTTTCGTTGAGAGCGGTTACGTGTGAAAGAACAAAGGAGTAACGTGAGAGAATGTAAATACTTTTCAATTAGTTAGGGTTAAAAGTTGAAAACAATTTTTATACAAATTTAGAGCCCATACACATCGAGTTGGTTGAGTCTAAAATCAATGGTAAGCATCTTTTACAATGATAACTTGATAACCTTCAATTTAAACTTCGAATTTCTAAGAAACTACTCGGATTCATGCGCGCTTCGCTACGGGCTTCTAGTCATTATCGGTCTGGTTCTTTGCACTATTAGTATGATTTTGACACTTGGCGAAGCAGTCGGTACGTGTTTTAAAATGACTGAAAACCATAAAAGCGAATACGCTTACTAGTATCAGTATTGTCCGATCGGTATTGGTTAAATTCTTTATGGCACTGCTATCTGACAGACACTCGATATAGTTTGGGTACCAAAAAAATACTTGTTATTGCAAATGTAATTGTTTGCTCAACGAATTTTATGAAGCCATGTCGAGAAAACTATAAAAACATATATGGTACCACCCCTAGACACATATATAGCTTGCTACTTAGGCTATGGGTGTGGTTGCTTCCCCACCGATCACCTCCGTATTACCACATTCCTCTCCATCCCCATCAATAGGGCTGTCCAAAAAGCTCGTGGCTCGGAGCTCGCTCGAAGCTCGCTCGGATTTAGCTCGAAAAAAGCTCGCTCGATATGGCTCGGTTTGAAACTAAGCCGAGCCGGCTCGGATCGGTTTGAAAGTGAGCCTAGCTCGGCTCGGTTCGTAACGAGCCTCACTGGCTCGGTTTGGCTCGAATAATTCTAATTTTTAATATATATTTTTATATACATATAATATATTACCAAAATGTAAAACATAATGGAGAATATGCTACAAATTTAATATTTGGTAACAGTGGCATGGAGATTCTTTACATGAGATTGAAGTTATAGCTAATCAAGTTATTTAAATAAACTTAATACTACTTTTGATTCAAGTACTCAAGTTAATTCGTATGTTGATGAACTTATACTGTATTCCATTAAAATTTGAGACTTATTTTGTACTTGATTGAACTTGATTTTAACGTGCAATGTATAAGGTCGAATTTATTTTAATTGTGTTATTTTTAACTATTGAATAATAGTTTAAACTATTGAATTTTGAAAGCCATTTTTCTTTTTTCTTTTTATATTCGAGCCAAACCAAGCCGAGCCGAGTCGGCTCGGTTTTTAAAACCAAGCCGAGCTCGAGCTTTGATTTTCAGCTCGGTTTCAAATCCAAGCCGAGCCGAGCTGGCTCGGTTTATAACCAAGCCGAGCGCGAGCTTGGCCTGGCTCGGCTCGGTTCGGCTCATGAACAGCCCTACCCATCAAGGGAGATGATGCCTTCCCTTCACCGATACCACACCACACAACTAGGGTTGCAAACCAACCAAATAAACACGAGGCCTTATTCGTGTTAGCTTGTTAAGGAAATAATATTGATAGAATAGAACCCTTGATCCTTTTCTATTCATTCTTCAATATTTATAATTACAAATGCAATCTCTTATAATTATGGATAGAGATAATGATACAAACATAATAACAATCTATACTATATTTACGAATGATATTATCTATTATCTATTATACCCCGCAGTCGAATCGGTAGGAGACCGGATACCGAGACTGTCCCTGAAATCTTCAAACAGAACTCGAGGTAATCGTTTAGTAAAGATATCAGCAACTTGATAGCAAGATGGGACGTGAAGAACTCGGACTTGACCCCGTTGAACCTGTTCGCGAACAAAATGAATGTCCAACTCGATGTGTTTGGTTCGCTGATGTTTGTACCGGGTTACCAGACAAGTATATAGCACTTACGTTATCACAATAAACAAGTGTCGCACGGGACAATGGATGATGCAGCTCAAGAAGTAAGTTCCTTAACCAGCAAATTTCATCAACGACATTTGCAACTCCACGATATTCAGCTTCTGCACTGGACCTGGACACGGTGCTTTGACGTTTAGAAGACCACGAGATGAGGTTATCCCCAAAATAAATACAGTAGCCGCTAGTTGAGCGTCTCGTGTCTGGACATCCGGCCCAATCGGCATCCGTATAGGACACTAAGGACTGAGTGGAAGAACCGTGAATAGTTAAACCGAAATTCGATGTCCCCTTGATGTATCGATTTATACGCTTTAGAGCGTTCCAATGATCAATCCGTGGAGAATGCATATGCATACATATCTGTTGAACCGCATAAGAGATGTCTGGTCTGGTAAAGGTAAGATATTGTAGAGCACCGGCTAGACTGCAATATAAAGTTGGATCCTGAAAAAGGTCACTAGCCATGACACTAAGTTTACTATTGGTATCAATATGTGTGGCTACCGAGTTACACGACTGCATACCGGCTCGTGTTATAATCTTAGTCGCATAGTACTGCTGTGAGAGAAACATGGTGTCTTTTGAATGAAAATAGAGATACCCAGAAAATAGCTAAGAACCAGCTAACTTCGTCATGAAAGAGTGACGAAGTTTGTCAGACGATGTGACCAGAAGAATATCGTCGACATATAGAAGAAGATATGCTGTGTTAGTGCCCTGGTGTAGAGTAAAGAGAGACGCATCAGACTTGTTGTGCAAAAAACCAATGGATAACAGAAAATCTGTAAACTTTTGATACCAAGCCCGGGGTGCTTGTTTGAGCCCGTATAAAGATGTTTTAAGTAAGCAAACGTGGTCTGGGAACCGTTTATGTCGAAATCCCGTGGGCTTGTACATGTACACTGTTTCATTAAGATTCTCGTGAAGAAAAGCATTGGTGACATCTAATTGGTGAATAGACCAACGCTTTGAGAGAGCAATAGAAAGAACGGTCCGTATGGTGGCGGGTTTTGCCACGGACTGAAAGTCTCTCACAATCGACACCTACCTGTTGCAATCGCCCATCACGAACCAAACATGCCTTGTAACGCTCCAATGACCCATCCGACCTGACAAAAGTGAACATAAATGCACCCTCATAAACACGGGCAAACAAAAACGAACGTTCATTAACATAACCCAACACAAGCGAAAACATATTAAATTTGGAATTAAATCGGCATCTTTTTTAAAAACATAATAGTTAAAAATAAGTTAAGTAATATTAATCTACTATATGATAAACAAAAATGATTGTACATGTGACATGTTTTTAGTGACTGAACTCTGATTATGAATATGTTTTTTATTTAAGTACTTCTTTATTTTTCCTACTAATAAGTTATTCAATAAATATTAGAGCATTACATACTAGGTTGGTTATCTGTGTAAAACACAGACTGAACTAAGATATTTATAATAGTTACTTCAACAGAAACATATTCATAATCAGAGTTCAGTTATCTCATTATATCATTTTTTAATCAATAAATATTTATTATTAATATTTAATAAATCGTAACATAAGACGCAACCATCTGATTTCAAAGTCGAGGCTAGCCTTTGATTTAGCTCGATATAGAAACTGAAATCATATTTGGAGGTTATATTGTAACTCAAAATTTCATTCTAATAATTAGTTTGTACGGTTCGAAGTAACTATTATAAATATCTTAGTTCAATCCGTGTTTTACACATGTAACCAACCTGGTATGTAATACTCTAATATTTATTGAATAACTTATTAGTAGGAAAAATAAAGAAGTACTTAAATAAAAAAAATAAAAGTTAAAAAATCTATCGAGCATCAATGAAAACGTTAACGGACATAAATGAACAAACGCAGTCTCTTTTCATATTCGTTCGTTTAACTAAATAAACAAGAGAAAGTTTAGTGTAAAAGTAGTTTAACGTAAAAAGTATAAGAAGTGTTTTGGGCCTTTGATCAAAATAAATCAATGGATGAGATTAAAAGGGGAAAAGTATACGTTGAGTTTCTAAAAGAGGATGAGAAGGGCAAATAGGTATAACCAATAATGGTTGAGTTCCACCCCCATTTTTTTAACGTCCATAACTTTTTCATACGACATTATTTTTTTAAAAAAAAACACACCATAAAAACAAGCATTTTATCCTCTTTCATTTGCATACCATATTGCTATAGTTTAAAAAAAAATTGATGGGTTAATAGTACTTGCGTCTAAATGTAAACACTTGATATTATTACTTGCGTTTAAACATGTCTGAACCCACTTGATATTTTAAGTAAAACTACAAAACAAATTATAAGTTTTTATATTGCCACCATCACCACGTATGCTACGACATACCAACATATCACTAAAATAACAACTTACATTCTTGTTCTTACTGATCTTGATTCTAGGTTCACCAATCTAGCATAATTTTGTGTTTCCTGTGACCGTAAAGTTCATACGCTGCAAACACACCTTTTAGTCTGTGATCAATTGCTTTTTCAGTCTTAACACTCCAGCCAGCTTTACTCTTGGTTTTTTGTAATCGTGGTTCAGCCTTACGCCATGATTGTTGAAAGAGGAGGCAGGCTCTACACACACATGGTAACTTCGACACATCTGTATAATAAATATGGTATATTTTGTGAAATAAATAAGTAATGCACTGCGCTTTCATAACACAATCCACTTTTCCATCTATGAATTACTTGTAGGGAACATGTTCAGCATACGTGGTCTAAACAAGAATGTAAGTTATGATTACATTAAAGGGGAAATGGAATTAAATAATCCCAACTTTGGGGGGTTGGAAGGGAATAATCCCAACTTGAAACTTGTAAGATAACAGTCCCAACTTGTCAATGTTTTTATTTTGTTGATCCCAAACTAACCGTGGTTAGTTTTTAACAGACCCAGTTAGTTTTCTGACTAAAAATGTAATTTTTAAAAGATCAAGGACCATTTCTGCCATTAATCAAACTTTTTAAACAAACTCATCTTCCCCCGACCACCCTCGTTCTACGGCGACCATCTCCGATGACCACCCTCCTTTTCCGGTGACCACTTCCGGCGAGCTCTTCTTCTCTGGCGAGTTCTTCTCCTCCGGTGACCACCCTCCTTCTCCGGCGACCACCCAAAGTATTAACGTAACCTCTCGTCTTCGTCTTCGGGTGTTGAACGGTTCAAGTGTTGATGGGTTCGAACCCATGCTGTTTATAAGAACGGAGTTAGTGTGGTGTTGGGTTAACCGGGTGTTAACTCCCGTTAATATTAATAGGGATGGTGATTGGATCGGGTTTGGGTTTGATAACTGAACATGGTATGGGATATCATTACTGTGAATAAGTTGTGGGTTGTTTGCACTCGCCGGATGAGGCGACTGGTGCTGGTTATCGGAGTTGGAGTGGTGATCGGAAGTGTATTGACAGAGGAGGTGGGTGTTCAACTATTGATGGTGGTTATCGGAACAGAGGGTTGTCGGGTGTGGGTTTATGGTTTGTCGGAGAGGTGGTCGGGACCGGAGGAGTGAAGGTGGTAGGTTGTTGGTGTGGGTTTATGGTGTTGTCGGAGAGGTGGTCGGGACCGGAGGAGTGAAGGTGGTAGGTTGTTGGTGTCGTTTGGTCGCCGAGAGAAGAAGAGCTTGCCGGAAGTGGTCGCCGGAGAAGGAGGGTGGTCACAGGAGGTGGTCGCCGAAGAATGAGGGTGGTCGGGGGAAGATGAGTTTGTTTAAAAAGTTTGATTAATGGCAGAAATGGTCCTTGATCTTTTAAAAATTACATTTTTAGCCAGAAAACTAATTGGGTCTGTTAAAAACTAACCCCCATTAGTTTGGGACCAACAAAATAAAAACATTGGCAAGTTGGGACTCTTTAAAGTTGGGATTATTCTCTTCCAACCTCCCAAAGTTGAGATTATTTAATTCCATTTCCCTACATTAAATGGATATGACTCCACACAATATAAAAACTTGATATTACCTACTTGCGCTTAAACAATAATAACTTACGTCTAAATGTAAAAAACTTGATATTATTTACTTGCGTTTTAGCATGTATAACTTGCGTTACTAGGCTTGTTCTGGTTCAGACATGTTTAAATGCAAGTAATAATATCAAGTGTTTACATTTAGACGCAAGTACTATTAACGCAGCAAAAAAAAATTTTTAAATGTATTGCAATATGTTATGAACATGAAAGAGGATGAAAAGTTTGTTTTTATGGTGTAATTTTTTTTACAATATAATGTCCTATAAAAAAGTTATAGCCCTTTTAAAAATGAAGGTGGAACTTTAATGACGATAAAAAATTACCATCGTGCCCCTGATTATCAAATTTAATCTTAAGCTCCATATTATTTTTACATTTTTTACGTTAACCTCTCCCAATAAACAAAGTTTCTTGTTCGTATACGTGCATTTATCAAACAGACAAACACAAACGAACTTTTCACCAAATAGTCAATTGACTATTTGTTGAACATTTGATTCGTATGTAAAAGTAAAAAACATTAGGTGAGGAAAATGAGGAAAAAAAGTCCAAAAAATGGCAGGAGTGAGCGTGGGAAAGGGGTGTGTGTGGCGGCGACTTTTACACAACGTGTAGACAAACCACCTGATTGCTCTCCACCATCCATTCCAATCCATATATAAATAAAAAACTTTTCATCATAACTAATTATCCGATTATTACCTCTTTGTGTTGTGTTGTGTTTTTAATCATCATTCATCACACTTGTCTAATTACCAATCCTTACAATAGTCCCTCATATATTATTAATAATTAATAATAATTGAATTCAAGCAAGCAACATGATGATTGTTTATATTCAAATTCCTTATAAGGTAGGCTCCACGCGTATGTTCCTTTAATTTCACTTTCTTTTTTCAATCTCCTTTTTTTTACATTAATTATCATCCTTTTAATTTAGGTTTTCCTCGTTAACCACTGTTTTTAATCCTCTAATCGTTTATTTAATCCATCGATAGGGATAGGAGTTGTTATCCAGCATCTGGTTTGACTCTGGTATGTCGTCTGTAGACATCTCTTGTTCTCTCTATGTTTTGAATTGGATTATGGATTGTTTATTCATCGATTGTTGGTTTTTAAATGATTTCTTGTTTATTTGTTTTGAATTTGATGTGAAGAGATTGGTTTATAAGTCTATATGAATTATGATATGTTTGAGTTAGTTGTAGAGATGTTTGCTTATAGTTATAGACCCTCAATTGGTTTACAAGAAAGTAAGCCACACCTGCTGGTTAGGCGCCTGCACCTCTATGGAGTAGGTCTCGGTCTCTTGGGCCGTTGGCCTAGTGGCACCAGGTGTTTATTCTGACCAAAGTGGTGCAGGTTCGAGTCCCACACTTATGAAGGTTTCCTTTAGGAAGTTTGATTATGTATTTATGTTAGACTGGTTAAATTCTACTGATAATAAATACACGTGTAGTGATGATTGGATATTCGTTAGGTTTCCTTTTGGGAGGTTCGTTTTCCTTGTTATTTGATATTCGTACTATTATTATAAAAAGAAAGGTGGATGAGGAAGAAAATTGAACGTGAAGAAAGATTTTATACGTTGTATTTGTTTATGTTAATTTAATCGGTTATCCAGTTGTATCTCTTTTACCGCTAAATGATATTTGCCTGATTAATGAAATTTTCAGGTCTGAACTTTCTGTAATGGAAGAAACAAAAGTTCTTGGAGAGGGTACGGCTACAAATGGTGAAGCTTCTACAAATTTACCGAATGATGAACCTGTTTCAGGTGGCTCGGTACCAGTCGTTGGTACAGCTGATGGACCTGAAACCGAACAAGAAACTTCCAGTGACCCAAAACTATCTAATCTTCCCTCGGAGGATCTCTCTACGCCTGTAAAAACAAAACCTGATGATGAGTTCTTACCAACGGAAAAAGATAGTCCCCAAAACAGCTCACTTGTTCAAGAAGCAGCTGTATCACCGGTTCCATCAGAAACATCTGTACAAAAACCAAATGATGCTACTCTTGAAAGTAATGGCAATCGTTCGATGGTGTCGAATAGTTCGCCACGTGTTCAGACGGTTAGTCCCAAGAACACAAGCTCAAGAATAGGTGATATTGACACAGCTTCACCTTTTGAATCTGTTAAAGAAGCTGTTTCCAAGTTTGGTGGCATTGTTGACTGGAAAGCCCACAAAGTCCAGACCGCCGAGGTATAATCTTTTTCAACCTCTAAATTTGTTATGTTTTGTTTTGTCATTTGTGAAAGGTATTTTAGATATTATTATGTGGCAGTGCAGAAACGCAAGTATATAGAACAAGAACTTCAGAAAACAAATGAGGAGATTCCATTATTGAAGAAAAATTCTGAAGCAGCCGAAGAAGCCAAACAACAAGTATTAAAGGAGTTAGACAGCACTAAAAGGCTCATAGAAGAACTAAAACTGAACCTCGAGAGAGCACAAACTGAAGAAAATGAAGCCAAACAGGACTCTGAATTAGTCAAACTAAGAGTTGAAGAAATGGAGCAAGGGATTGCTGACGATTCTAGTGTTGCAGCCAAGGCACAGCTGGAGGTTGCCCAAGCGAGACATGCAGCTGCAGTTTCTGAGCTGGCAACCGTAAAAAAGGAGCTTGAAAGTCTCCGTAAGGAATATGATTCATTGGTTTCTGAAAAGGATGTAGCTGTAAAAAAAGCTCGGGAAGCAGCATCTGCCTCGAAAGAAGTTGAGAAAAAGGTGGAAAACCTAACTATTGAACTAATGATGGCAAAAGAATCTTTAGAGTCAACACATGCTGCTCATTTAGAGGCTGAAGAACATAGAATCGGAGCTGCAATGGCACGTGAGCAAGATGCTTTGAATTGGGATCAAGAATTGAAACAAGCCCAAGAAGAAATTGAAAAGGTCAACCGCCAGATTGGATCCTTTGAAGATCGGAAATCAAAACTAGATGCTGCTACAGCTTTGCTTCATGACTTGAAAACCGAATTAGCGGCTTACAAGGAATCAAAGTTGAGTCAAGAAGATATTAATAATCCTGATAATGAGATACAATCAGCAAAGAAAAATGTTGAAGAGGTGAAGCAAAACATTACGAAAGCAACAGAAGAGATGGATTATTTAAAAATGGCCGCAAGTTCGTTAAAAACCGAGTTAGAGAAAGAAAAGGCTGCCCTTGTGGCCATTAGGCAGAGAGAAGGGATGGCGGCAGTTGTGGTTGCTTCTCTTGAAGCCGAACTAAACCGAACAAAATCAGAAATCGCTCTTGTTCAAACAAAAGAAAAGGAAGCCCGAGAAAAAATGGTGGATCTCCCGAAACAACTACAAAAGGCAGCGCAAGAGGCGGATCAAGCAAAATCAATGGCCCAAGACGCCCGTGAAGAGCTAAACAAAGCTAAAGAAACTTTGGAACAAGCTAAGGCTGGAGCAAGTACAATGGCAAGCAGATTACTTGCTGCTCAAAAGGAAATAGAAGCGGCAAAAGCTTCAGAAAAGTTAGCTTTGGCAGCCATTGATGCACTTCACGGGACTGCGAACGAACCAGAAACTGGAGTAACACTTTCTTTGGAGGAATACTATGAATTAAGTAAGAAAGCTCATGAAGCAGAAGAGGCGGCTAACCTACGGGTGGCTGAAGCTATCTCACTGATTGATGTAGCAAAAGAGTCTGAATCAAAGAGCCTGAGTAAGCTTGAGCAAGTGACATCAGAATTGGCGTCAAGAAAGCAAGCACACGATGCAGCATTACTAAAAGCTGAAAAGGCAAAAGAAGGAAAGCTGGGTGCTGAACAGGATTTAAGGAAGTGGAGAGCTGAAAACGAGCAAAGGCGGAAATCAGGAGTAGGGGTGGGCCCAAGAGAAAGTTTTGATGCGGCGAAGAGCTTTAACACGAGGCCTGCTATGCCATCAAACCAGAACCCGAGGCCTGTTGTGAAGACGGTTTTACCTGAAAGCAACACCAACAGCAATAGCAACACAGCTGAATCTTCACCCGAGGTGAGGAGTTTAAAGAAAAAGAAGAAGTCGTTTTTCCCTCGGATTTTTATGCTATTGAGAAGGAAGAAATCAGGGTTGAATAATAGAGGGTAAATGGTGGAAGGAAGGGATGTTGATTTTATACATGTAACATATTGGTTTTAATTGTGATTCTATTTGGTCATATATGAGGAACACAATAAGTTGTATTTGTATTGTTATGTAACAAAATCTGTGTTTGAGTCTTGTATTGTATACCTCAACTTCACTTGTCTAGTACTATCATGTGCAAGTTTCCTTTTCATGTATCGTTTGAATACTCCGGTTCTATTTGTTTATACAGTTTTCTCATTTACTCTGATCTTTATACAACGCTCTGTTCTGCGCTGAACCCACTTTGACCCGATTCGAGTGTTTTCTGAGGCTTAATCATCAAATGAAGATGTTGGTGAACCCACACTTGATATGGTATATGTAATCAAATTTACTTGGTCAATGCACAAAGAATGCGATTACATTGCACAAATTGAGGTTATAATACAACGCTTTCCTGTTACGAAAATTGCAAGTATACAAATAAGATGCTCTAAGAACCAGAGCCAGCAAGGGTTTGAATGATGGTTTCATGCCATGGGTCCGATAAGTGCTTAACAAGGTTATCGACAGGGCCCACATGTGTCACATTAGCCTGCACGAATATCCCAAGCATCGCCACCATTGCAAGCCGACCTAAAACATCCGTTTAGTCAGTCCCAAAACATAACTAAAATAATTGTCACATAATTGTCCAAAATGTTAAAAAGGCATAAACACCACCATTTTTAATCTCCTTCAGCTTCCATTCATTAGCATTTTTTATGTCTTTAGCAAGACCAAGAGGATTTAGCAAAGGCCCACCAGGATATCTGTTACGCGTCATATATCATATTTGTATCAGTCGATGAAACATGGTAACATACACCTTTTACTGCATGAAGTAAATGTCATTATAGGTACAAATGATTTAAAGATTCTTACCCAGGTTCTAAACCTTCTAGTGCAGCTTCCAGCCCGAAAAAAGACCCTTCCTTGGCTTGAGAACCTGGATTAGTGAAATCCATGTATCTTTTGGTCTCAACAAACCTGCACAAAGTGAATTTCAATATTAAAAACAGAATAATCACTCACTTCATATGATAGTTTCAAAAAAAAAAAAAAAAAAAAATTAAATACCCCATCAAAAGTAGTTGAATAATGAAGAGAGTTCTAGTACTGGCAAAACCGAACTTAGTTGCACCTGCTTCATACCACACTGGTAGGTCGCTAATTCCTGTTACACGAAGCACCTGCAACAAAATGTTATGTAAAATATAAAAAATATGCATAAAGTATCTCATTTTCTGAAACTCGTTTATTTGACCCACTACACAACCCGTGTGACCCACTCATCTTGTCATCTCTAGCAGATATACAATAATGATTTGGAGGATAAGAAATGAACCAACATCAGTGAAAAGAATTCCAGCAACGCCAGCCATCGCAAAACGAGCATGAACCAGTTCAGCCTGTACATACCACCTCAAGCTAGCTGGATCCTCGCCAAGTCCAAGAGGGTCAAATCCAAAATCTCCAGCAAGACTTTACAAAGAAAAACACAAACTTTCAAAAAAAGATTCATGTTTTTTTTTTACAAATGCCACTGTCGTATGCTAGTGCTTACGTTCCATCAAGATAAGGTGGAGGGTCAAGCCCAGGAAGCCATGTGGGTCGCTGCTGAGCTTGAATGGCGGTTTTCATGTGTCGTCCACCCCTGCTCCATTTAGATATGTCGGTTGTACCAAATCCCGTTCTGTTCGTACTATTTCCGGCACGGTGTTTAACTATCGAAGATGAAGAACAAGGGGATGCTAGTACATGGGAGCTTCTAACAAGTGAAATGTACATTTTTTTTATCCTTATCAACAAACAAACTACCAATTGCAACTCTGTAGGCATAAAAACCACATGGGACCCACTACTATCCAAGTGACCACTCAACTCCACATTTGTGTGATGGAAGGACACAGCTTATCCAAATACTTCTAACCAATTAATTCATATTCATATAAAAGACTTAAAAAATTAAAAATAACACAGATATATTAACCTCAAATGATAAGCAAGCATTTTTAGGTTCATCTTAACCATTACAACAATCTAGTTGCCAACAGCAAAAGTACAATCAAGTTGATAAAAGTACATTTTGTTTTTCAGAAAAAAAAAAAACTAGAAAGATAAACAGAAGCAATGATCAGGCATAAGAAAGTCGGCTGCTAGATATGCTGAAAGAACTGACTTTCATTGGAGTAGCAACGACGAGTGGGGCCTCAGGTGAATCGCTGACTGCAAACTTCTCATGCATAAAACGACTATCAACAATTGAATCGTCTTTTGGGACTATCTTGTAGCAGTAGCAACTCTTCAGACCGACTTGGTTTCTGTAGCATTCATGGGACCCATCCTTCACCTGCTGAAAGTTCCAAATGACACTGAACTTGCCCACAGTCGCGACCAGGTGGCGTTCTTGCTTCCCATCTTCAGTGACCTGTTTCCATTCATTATAATTACCAGAAATCAATCCAAAAAATAACTGAATATGGTAAGATGTTACAGCTAAAACATTAATCAATAAGGATAAGGCTACACATGGAGTTATCTAACTTAATCACCAAAGGTCATCTAATCGAACCTGAACCGCATATTGCAATGACTATAAAATGAAGAAATATGCATATGATAGGCATAAAGAAACTGAAACCGATACATACCCAAGAGAATTGAGCCCCACGGAACTTGTTAAACACTCCAGCCCTATGTGAATCAAGAGGATTCAACTTCAACAGCCTTGGAGCTGCGATTCTATTCCCCATACGTCCTGCAAAACCAGTCTTTGATTTCCCATCTTTATCAGTAAACAACGTGCAAATAAGGATCAAATAAGTATCAGTCGTGCCCAAAATCCACTTCCCATCATAAGTAACATCCACATGCGTAATGGGCGATCCAAGCCCCGGAAAAGCAGTCTTCGCCTGTCTCATGGAACTCACAGAGTACAACCTTATCTTCCCATCAAGAGAACCAACAACAATCGACCCATCACCAGTAGTCGCAAAACACTGAAAATTCGTCCCTCTAGAGAACTGATGTCCTTGTGTCCAATTCAACACAGGAGTATTCGCATCAGCAAGATTCTGAACAATCCCATGACGGTCACGCATATCCCACCTACAAAGCCGATTATCATCCAAACCCAAGAAAGTCGACCCGGAAGGATCCATCTGCGCTCCTTTACTATCATTCGTCACATCCCTCATCGTAATATCCGTCCCATCTTTCGCAAACTTCCATTCCGTCACAACTTTCCCCGTCTCAATATCAAACTGATGAATCCCATTAGTATGCGGCTTTCCACTAGTCATCGGACTCATCAACAACATATTCGTCTCCGCTTTCATCAAAAGCGCCTTTCTAGGAGTCGCGTCCACATGCCCTTTCATCCCATCATCAAAATTAACATAAACCCCTTTCCCAACAATCCCATGACTAAAATTCTTAACAACTTGAATCCCCGAATCACTAACCAAAAAACTATTATCCAACGCCCCTAACGCCAAGCTTTTTATACTCCCCCCTTTCGCCGCCGCCTCCTCAAACTCCTCTCTCAAATCATGATTCCCCCTCACCGGCGTCTTGAAAACCGGACTATTCCCAAAACTATCCTCAGCATCCTCCCACATTGACTCATCAGCCGCCTCAGGATTCGCCCACGCCACAAAATCTTTTCCATAAACCTTGGCTTTATTCTCTTCATTACACTCAAACCCATAAGTATTCTCAAACAAACACTTCTCATACTTCTCAATAAACCCTTTATATCCTTCCAAACTAAAAAACTTGATAGCGTAAACGCCATTCGACACAAAATCAATCCGTAACTGATCCATTAACGGCTTCAACTGCAAATTCTGATCAACCGTTGCCCGAACCTTCGACCCGACTTTCAAAAACCAATAAAGATCGTCATCTCCCTCCTCCTCATCATCATCATCCTCATTATCTTTCCAATTCATGGTTTTTTTAATAAAAGAAAAGGAAGTGAGCTTATCAACAATAACCCATTTGGGATTGGAAGAATTAGCACCTGTATAAACATAAAGCTTAACTGGGTTGGCTAAAGATTGGTTTTTGGATTGGTATTTGAGTTTTAAAGCTTTTAATTTGGCTTCGATTGCGTCGACAGAAGAAGGGGTTTTGGGTGGGGTTTTGATAATGGGTGAATGATGGTCTTTGACGTCTTCGTAATCGTCTTCGTCTTCTTGTTCAGAGTGTTGTTGGTCGTCGTCGGATTCAGTGTCGGAGAGTTCTAGATCTTGGCGGCTTTCGGCGGCACCCATTTTTTTAAAAAGATTGGTTGGTAATGATTTAGGGTTTGGAAAGGGTGGTGGTGAAGTGAGATCTGATTGAATGGTGGGGTAAAGGGGAAGAGGGGCGGTAAATTGAAATTTTGAAATTAGGGATTTGGATTGTTCAAAAATTTTGGGGTTTTAAGTTTGAAACCTTTTTGTTGGATCTTGGTAGTTGGTACCCACCAACTTTAAAGTTCAAAATGAGGTACAATTTGTGTGATATGTAGGTAGGGTTGTTGAAAAAGTTTATGGTTTGGAGCTTGCTTGAATTTTGTTTGGATTTAGCTTGAAAAAAGCTCGCTTAATAGGGTTTGGTTTGTAACGAGTTGAGCTGGCTCGGTTTGTCTCGGATAATTCTAACTTTTAATACATATTCTTTTAGTATTTGTTAATAATAGCATAGAGATTGTGTGTTTGGGATTGAATTTACAACTAATCAACTTATTTTAATAAATCGTAGCATAATGATAATTGTCCAAGTACTCAACTTATCAAACTCAATAGCGCTTTTGATTTCAAAGATGTCAGTATTTAGGAGTTCAATCGAACATCTATTGTATATTTAGGGGTTAAGTCAGGGGGACAGGGCGCCACCCGAATTGGTCACGGGTACCCACTACCAGCATGGTAACACCGCCGCCACCCATGCTCGTAGTGGTCCCGTGGACCGTTTTGCTGATTGTATCTACCGTGCTGGTAACCGTTTTCTATTTTATTTTTGAATTAATTTTAATCATTTTTTATTGTTTTTTTATAACCGTGATATCATTTTTTGTTTGTTATTGTTTTTTACAATTTAAACCGTGCGTTTTAAAAACAATAAAATTAAACTAAAACAAGATTAAATAACAAAAACATAAACATAATTCATTAAATATTAAACATTAATAAAAATACATTGAAACCCAAAAAAAATAAAGCTTAAAGCTGGCATATGAGGTGCCACGCCTGGACATGGTCGAATGAGCCGTTGTAACGACCCACATAGGTCGCCTGGGTCATCTCCACATCAATCACACTTGACATCTAGATCGGCCCATTTTCTTTGTAGACTCTCGCTTGTGCGGGCATTTAGGCCGACCTATTGATTGAAGTCACCCAAAAACACTTTCCCAGAACCGTGTGTCCCTGCCACCCAACCCTTGGCGGCGTTGGCGCTGCAAGGATGGGTCGTTTTGTGCGTCTTTGACGCACACAACTAGGGCAATTTCTTCGTTTTCTATCCAACGGGTCATTCTGATGTTGTATGGTGTGTGTGTTCTTGATGTTGTGTTGATTTAAATTGTGTTTTCACCATCGTCTTATGGTGGTTTATATAGTAAAAAATACAACCATATTGCATGTAAAATTAAAGGTAATATGACGGTTAGATGAGACCGATTTTAATGAGAATAAATATTTTTGACCGTGTTGGGTGGAGACGGTGAGAATTTAAATCGTGCAGACGGTTTGGTGATAAATTTATTAAAACCGTGTGAATTTAAAAAAAAAGTTATATTTGTATTTAAATGAAAAAAAAAAGAATTAGTGGAGTGCTGCCTCCAAAAAACTGTTTCAGTGATGAAAATCAATGAAGTGATATAGCAGTATATCATTGGATAAAATCAGTTAAGAGGAAAAAAAACAATAAGTGCCCCTTCCCCCCTCATATGCTAATGAATTTATACTGTATTTCATTAAAATTTGAGACTTCGTATTTGATTGAACTTGAATTTAACTTGTAATATTTTATTTTAAATGTATTAAGTTGAACTCATTTTAAATGTGTTATTTTAAACTATTGAATAATATTTTATTTTACACTATTGAATTTTGAAAGCTATTTTTCTTTTTTCTTTTTAAATTTGAATCAAACCAAGCCGAGCTGAATCAGCTCAGTTTAATACCAAGCCGAGTTCGAGTTTTGATTTTCAGCTCGGATTCAAATCCTAGCGAGCCGAGTCGGCTCGGTATATAACCAGGCCGGGCCCGAGCTTGACCTGGCTCAACTTGGCTCGGCTCATGAATACCCCTATATGTAGGTGATGTGTATTTGATCTAGCACCTTGCTAGTAACTTTATTGAAACCTTTTGGGTGTTAGAATAAAGTAATTTGCGGTTCAAAAAAAATGTTGTTTTTTTATGTAGAAAATCAAAGTAGTAGAGGTACGTGACTAAGTGTGTGGATCCTTTACTCCGACAGCATCTAGGGTTCCTCTAACAATGTGATACTATATTGGCGGTGATCTGACATTAAATATTATTTCGTTTGTCCGTTATAAGGCGTTAAAGCTTTGAGCGTTAGGACTTAGGAGCTTTACGGTCGTTAAAGGGAGTAGTGGGTGGGCTCAATCACGTGTTTTTTTTATTTAATAAATTTACATATTATTTTAAATTGAGTGGAGGTTAGTGAAAACTTGTAAAATCTTTACACATAAAAGGTGGAAAAAAGCGAGTAAAAACCCATGACTACGTGGCAGTGATGTGGCAGACGCCTTATGAGGTGACACTTAAAATAAATGAAATAGGTATACACCAAGTCTAATGGGTGGTTAAAAATCATGTCGTGTTTGATTACAGGAAGCCTTGCTCGTGTATGTACTTGTACTTTTCAGTTTTTCACTCGTAAGTTATCACAAATCTCACATTAAAAAGAAGTTATACAGGACTTTAAGTGGTATATGTTTTTTTTTTAGAGTTAAAAATTAATGTTAGACAGTTGTTAATAATTCGCAACTCATGTTAAACTTAAACACTTGCCAAGAGGGTACCGGCGAAGCTAACATATGATTATGATTCACCACAATCTATCGAGCTATGCAAACATTAAAACCTGGAAAACAAAATGTCCGTCTTCTTTTCTGGATAAAAGTTCCATGAGAATATCCATCCCATTTGGAAGATAAAGCTCCATGTGATAACACAGGTACAACAGTATTACAATATTATAATAGGCCACTGATCCATTGCCAGCCAGTCCAGTGTATAGCTAGCTAGAGTGGATGTACAAGAGTTGTCAGATGAAGACGATGAACTCTGTCCGGTTGAATGTGTTAAGAGAAATACAAAGGGACTAGGAACTAGTCGCGGTTATCATCGAAAAAGCAAAAAATGATCATACATTGGTTGTGGTTGATTTATATCGCACTTGGTGTGGTAGTTGTAAATATATTGAAAGCGTTTCCTACCCGAGATAAAGAAAGGATTAGAGCAGCTATAGAGAAATACGCAGCTCCTACTCCTGCTGCGTCTCAAAACACCTAGGGCGTTCTGGTAACATGGTTAAACTTTGCATTTTGCAGATAACAGTTAGATAGACTTTGCATGGTGCTATATATATAACTCTGCATTGTAGAATATAGAATATGTATTTCATTAGTATGAGATATTACTCATTTTAGTGATTTATTGTTCATATTTTGCGGGTTACAAAATAGAGAAGAAAAATGAATCAATTGATACAAGTGAAAAATAACATATTTTTTTACTGGAATGATCAAATTGTATTTGTTCTTCAACTTCATTGAACTACTATTGTGCAGTAATATCTAGTTTTGGTCTGGGTACTCTCAGTTTCAGGTTATAAAAAACAGTTTATCGTTTCTTGTTTAGGAAAAGCTTTGTCTATTTCGGAGCTGTTTTCTGATCCATAAGACGCTTTTTATATGATAGCTTGAAAAAACAGCATAGGTAATTCAGAAAATTGAAATTTTATTAACTGGTGAGAAAATAAGAATATATACAGTTGAAACCAATCAAACTGCCTAAACCGTCAGCTTCTTTTTGAGATACAAATGATTTGTTTTAACGGGTCATTTTTCATCTCCTTTGTTGAATAACCGGAACCCCTGGCCCATAAATCAAACGACAACGGTCACAGAATGAACCAACCAGTCGACAAGACACCTCCTTAAAGAACATGGATGCCATCTGTATAAAACACACAAGTCTAAGTCACACTTTTGTCAAAAAAACATATACAAGTTAGCTAGTTACCTGCGAGTAAAATGGTGACCGGAACTTGAAATCCACATGAAAACGGAGATCACACGTCCCTGGAGCAGGTCCTGGATGGAACTCCCAGATGTTTATTAAATGGTCAAAAAGGTTACTTTGTGATGAAGTCGTCTGAAAAAAAAAAAAAAAAACGGAACAAGACTTCAGAAACATCTTACAATCTTAAAAAGAAAAACAAAAATAACGAAAATCGGTTACCTTTATCAATTTGGGTTTGATCAATTTAACATGAGATACATAGCTTTCAACAAGAAATTTAAAACCGATTTCCAGCTCAGCGTCAAAAGAACCATCAGAATGACGTGTAACTATGTCGGATCGTCTACACCAAGGAAGAAAATCCTGATACATGTCAACAGCAGCAACCACTGCATACATCTGTTCAGGGGAATACCTAAAAAACAGAACCGTTAGCATCGTGCAAATAACAATAACAATAACAACAATCTAACCTTAATAGAAAATAGTTAATTTTACCCCAAAATACGCTGCTCTTCGTGAACTTTTGACACACCTGTACTCTCTTGATTTCCATCACCCCAACTGAGAAATCCTCTCCTTTGAACAAAACTACTGAAATGCGTATTGTGCAAACACATGAAAGCGACCTCATGACTACCACCAACTGGTTGACATGAAGGGGAAAAGTCTTTAACACGTGGAATGCTTTTAAAGAACCGGTTCTCAACATAACTTTCTGGTTTGTTTGTGTTCCTCGGACATCTGATTGACTGTTTACCACCATTATTGCACATAAACAAGTGCCTGACGGCCCTTGAACTTGACACTAACGATGACATTGGAGCAAATATCAACACTGAAAGTGTAAATAAACAAACACTTTCAGATCCTCAAAGAGGTAAATCCAGACACAGAAAAGCAGTAAATAACGAAAACCGTTGCAACTTGCAAGCACAAAACATGGTTTGTAATTTGTATGCAGCAGAAGTAATCTTTCAATTCATATTTATAACAGGTGTTTCTGATAGCAACTGGATTTTCCCAACTGTTTGTTCCAAGTAGGAAAAGGTCTAAGGTTTACCAAGATTCATTTTTAGTCTACCTTAACTGTTTTGGGCTAAAAACTATGGTAGAAAAGGATATAAAATAGGGAAAATAACGAAAATACCCATTGACCAAGGTTCTTTACCAAAATACCCACCTCCCATTTCTTGGGAGAGTCGGCTCACAGGTTCCGAGGCATCTAAGGCCTCTCCAAGAGGCTTCAGGGACACCTCTCCGGTGACGTCTCGCTCGCTTGACGTCTCCGGATATATTTCAGAAATCTCCGGCTTCAGCTTGACGTCTCCGGTGACGTCTCCCATTTTACAGTGCTAATAACAAAGAAAAACGGTGACATCTCCGACGCTGACGACTTTGTTTCGACGCTAACGTCTCCAAACCACCCCCAAGGTCACATATTATCAAATCACATATTAGACCTCCAAGTCGGCCACCCCTGTTTTCCGGCGACCACAACCTCCAAGTCGGCGCCACCCCAGTTTTCCGGCGATCACAACCTCTAAGTCCGCACCACCCCTGTTTTCCAGAGATTTCTGAAATATATCCGGAGCAATACAATATAGCCCACAATAATTAAAAACAAAAACGAAAAGCAACTCGCATTCGAAGATGCATACATATATTTTCTTCTGTAATAATCAACTTCATAACCATCAATGTTTTATGTGTTCAATAATATCCTGTTTTATCTAATAACTAATTTCAACGACTACGTGAACACAAATCGCAGTTGCAGATTCAAATTACCTTCAAAATCTGATTGAATTTCAAACTCTGGCACAGTGCAGCATCATCATCATCTGCAATGTGCAATTAAAATCCAGAAAATAAAGGCATAGAACATGAATTAATGAAGGAGGATTCGTATGTATTTTCATCGGTTTGTAGAGAATGTTTAGGAATGAAAGCAGGCTCTCCATCTAATTTATACAACATATACATTTCCATCCATTTTAGTGCTGCTTCAAATTACCATAAACAAAATCAAATATTATTATTTGATATTACAAGTTTGCAATAACGAAAAATATTTCCCAACAATGTAATATATTTCTTCATTGTTTACCATATCTTTTTAAAAAACACATTACTGTACCTACTTATTCAATTTTTATTCTGCCAATTGAAGTTAAAAATTTGAAGCTATCATTTTCTATACATAAAAATATAACATATATAGATGTTCTAATTACCAAAATCTTGTCCTGGGCAATTAAAGTGACATAACCGAGCGCAAGTAATACAACATGTCATGTGCGCCGTGATAAGAGGTGATACAATATGTGTGTCGTCACGTCAGCACGTTGGAGTAAATGGTGACCAGAGACATACTCGACGGTTAAAAAGAATCATATATCCATATATATAAAAAAAATTGATATCCAACCATACTGTTGCCTCCAGAGACCTTAGCCTTGCAAACATAAACACATACCCTTGTATGTGCGCTAGCTAATAACCAAACACAAGCTACGTACAGTTTTTGGAGTCGTTTATTGGAACTAACAAGCTGGGATAACATAGATATCAATCTAACAACAAACTAATTAATGAACGAATGAACTACCAACAAGAGTGGACCCCCATGCTACCAACTGACCACAACCGAAAAATAACAGAGCGAACCAATTGATGATCAACCTATCTTGATTTTCCAGGTCCGAACATCATGTCTTGAAAGTTTTCATTCACCTTCTCATTATCATATACTCTACACCTTTAATTCTTTACTATGTGTTTTCAGCGCCATCATCACACACTAGAAGTCACACCTCATTTCTGCACTACAAAATAGTATGGGGCAACACTTTATAACCCCATGTTAAGAACATATAAATGGTCATCTGGATCCTGGAACACCTCATCTTGTGTTCTTTTTTGAAGAAACATAACTATCCGCGATTGCAGTTGCATCAGAAGTGCAAAGGGGAACAACCTGAATGTAAAAAGATTCTAAATGAGCCACTAGACAGCTATATGAATTCAAAAAATATTACAGCACCAACTTTTTTTTATAAATCAGTTTTGCAAGTTACCTGATCATTGCCTGAGTGAGAGACTTTTGAAGTTCTTGTCCTTTTTCTGCTGCGCGTTGTCTCATCAACAAAATTTTGATCGGTCACCTCTGCAATGATAGAATGTTAAAACAGATTTCAAAAAAAAATTGTTAAGTTACAAAATGTAAGTTGCTTAAAATTACCTGTATTGCTACAACCCGTCTCTTGATGCAATCGAAAGTCAGTTACAGGATATTGTGGTGAAGTTGAAGTTGAAGTTGAAGATAGTCTTTTGAGGGACCCATTTGTGAAATGCTGGATCCAAGGATTGCTTGGAGAAACCTCGGGTCTATCTGCCACTTTCAGATGTGATTTTTCTCTCTTGAAGCATTTCTTTGACCAACAACCGCGCTGAAGAACCTTAAACTGGCAAATAAATTGTATCAGAAGGGTCAAGAAACAAAAAAAAATGTATACATAGGATTACGGAGCAAATAATGTGTAATTGGTCAGATTTTAAACCTGGCCAGATGGGATAAACGTGTTGGGATGGTTTTTCCAAGTGGAAATTGCATCAGATGAGTAGGTATTTTTTGTTTGCATATCCAAAGAGTTATATAACTGGTCGACGAATGATGCTTCAATAGACTTCAGATATAAACTGTGTTTCTTGTTGGTCCACTTTGACGACTCATCTTTATGTGAGTCCTGATACAATATTTTATAGTTAGCACCTCATGAGAAATAAATGCATACAGATTAGAAAAACATGATAAAAGATTTTTAAGCTAAAAACAATTTATATATGCATAAGATTATAATTGGTAATTCCACTATACTTCGGATTGGACTAATAGTTATGTACTATGTGATCTCAAGGATTGTCGAGTGCAAGTAACCTTTCAATCCATGTAACTACCATACTTGTTGAGTAATCTTTTAACATACGGAGCGCCTCACATACCATCGAACCAAATATTACAAGCTCTCTAATCTCTGCCCACAAGAAGCTCACGGATTTGTTTTTGATTTTCTGAGCAGAGACTTTCTAGATGTCACCTATCCATAAATTACTTCCACACACTTATCTTAGAAGTCATTCTCTATCCACAGTCAATGCGCCTAAAACGAGCCGGTGTGTGGTGCCAAACAATGTATGCGAATTTGCCTAAGGTGTCACAATGCAGAAATCCTCTTTTTAGAAGAATACAAAAGCTATATTACCTTTATTGAACATTAAACTGCTCTTTTTAAAAGAAATCAAAAGTGAACATAGAGTTACCTTAAACGAAAATCGAACTATGCTAGTTCTCCACAAAAAAAAAGGGCAAATATCATTAAAAAAAAAATAGTATACTTTCTGTTTTAATGGAAAGATGTCTCGACTTCAAAAAAAAAAAAAAAAGCAACTCAACAATTTTTTGCACATAAAAAACACTATACATTCTCTTGGGCGACTTTTGTGAGAAAAAATATAAAGTATAGTTTTTTATGTACAAAAATCGTTGACCTGCTTTTGTGAGAAAAAACAGAAAGTACAGTTTTTTCTACATGAAAAAATAGTTGAGTGGGTTTTGTAAAAACAGAAAGTATAGTGTTTTAGGTACATAAATTGACCGGCTTTTGTGAGAAAAAACAGAAGGTACAGTTTTTTCTACATGCAAAAAATTGTTGAGTGGGTTTTGTGAGAAAAAAACAGAAAGTATAGCGTTTTTACCTAAAAAAAAGTTGGTTTGGTTTAAATCCAAAATATCACCAACTTCTCATCCATCAACACAAAAACACTTTGCCAAACAGCATAGATCATTAGATCTCTAAGGGAGAACAACAAGCATAACTGTTAAAAACCTCACAAATTTCATCCAAACACACCATAACAGATGTTAATAATCATAACATAACATAACACTCCAATTCAAAATCTTAATAAATAAACTATCAATAATAACTCACAATTCAATACAAAAGATATAATAAATAAATAAAGAAATAAAAAACAACCCTAAAAAGTAAAAACACACCTTAAATGACACCGACAAATCAAAACAAACAAACGAACAAACAGATCATAACACAATTGAACAGAAATCTAAAATCATAGACAAATAATAAACATATGATTAAACAGAGAGCAATTAGATTACCATAATTGAAGTCTCCTCCTGCTCCACAAAATCATTCACTAACACATCGTCACCGCCCATGTCCGTCACCGTCACTGTAGCAGAAGAGGATGATGAAGAAGAAACGTTATCTCCTATATAACAATAACAATAAAGATCTTTTTTCATATAGAGAGAGAGAGAGAGAGAAGAAAAATTGGGTGTTAGGATATTTTTTGCGGAGAAAAGTGCGTATAAAGAGAAGAAGGTAGAATAAAAACGCCAGCTGTCAGATGCTTTTACACGTGGTATGGAGCCACGTCAACTTACAGCCATGTCGGCGACCAGATATTTTTTTCTGACGTTAGATATTTTTTATAGATATTTTTATTTGGCATTCCTCTCAAAATATCAGCCGCTCTCTTACTTCTAGATTGGAAGCCTGTGGCCCGGTCGAACTTTGTATTTTACTTTCTTCGTAAGAAAAGAAAAAAAAAAGGATATTATCTTGTAATCACTAGTTTGTACTCCGTATTATTTTTTTTAACAGCAAAACGGAGCAATTTTATGAACCAACGATTCAAAACATATTTACAATATCACTAACTAAATAGCCAGTGGTTATCTAGACAACACGCCCAAAAACCATTGACCTGGATTGACATGTTACACCACAAATTGTACCAACTAGACTTCCCTATCCAAAGTCGAAACCGGCAAACTCATACCATTGAGGTAGATCGACTCCTTGCATTTTGGATCTCTCCGTCATCCACTAGAAAGACTCTTCTTTAATATCTTCCACCACTTTTGTCGTTGGCAGATTTCCAGGGCCGTCTCCAAGAAACGTAAAAATGTTTTGGGCCTGGGGCCACTATAAATAAACTGGGCCCATAGAATTTAAGTACAATTATCATATAAAAAAACCATAATGCAATATTAATTGTTATAACCAAGCCCTGACAAAACCAAACACACCCTTAGATTGAGGGCTTGGCTCTACGAATTCCGATGGTCGGTGGACAGTTTAGTGACATTTTTATTCCTGGAAAAAACAATAAATAAAAGAAAAAATAGATAGATATAAATTAAAAAGTATTTACAACACCATATAAACTAACAAATTTAAATAGTAATGAATGATAGTTTTGTGAAATTATTGACTTACCTTAGATTATTAATAAATATTATATTATATTATATATTATTTATAACACCTCATATCTAAAAAAACAAGTTAAAACAAAAGAAAGCATGCAATGACATTCACTCCTCTCTAACCCAAGACTCTTGTTATATTTAGTGACAAATATGTCCTTCATCTTCTTCACATTTCATACTAGTAATTTCCTGCTTTGCTGCAACTGTGTAACCAACAACTTTGGCGGGGAAAAAAAATCCATTAAGCACTAAGCACCCTTTTACACTTTTTTTTGTTGTAACTAATATTCAAGTCTTCAGCAAACAATCTTATGGTCAAAACAATAAAAAAACCCATCTGTTTAAATTATACATGGCCGATCCGCGATGTAGTTCCTCCCATATATATAAATATATATAATTTTTTTAAAAAACTTCGGGCCCTCGGGAATTTCGGGCCTGGGGCCGGCCCTGCAGATTTCTATCATTGAAGACCTTCTCATTTCTTCTAACCATAGCCTCCAAATCACCAATAAGCATATCGCATAAATGTAGTCTTTTTTTCACAGTTAAGCGACAAGCAATACTCTAGCACCTGAGAAATCGACTAGTAACGATTCGGCTCCTGAATCTTTATCCACGAGAACACATTCCACTATAACGATCTAACCCAGACACATTTAGCAAAAAGATGATTTGATGTCTCCAATTCCGCTTCAGAAAGTTTGCACAAACCGTCTCCCGCTAATAAACCTCTATTACATTCAGCTTGACTCGTTAGAATGTTATTATTTGCAACCCTCCAAACGAAGCAGTTTACTCCATTTGAAGATATGAATCGAAGCTCCTACCTGACTTTGATCTCCCAGTACCTTTCGAACCGTCTTTACCGAAAAATCTTTCTTTTCACCATCCTTTATCTAATGCCACTCATCTTTATTCTTCACAATTGCTTGAGCCGAAAGAATTCCTTTTAGCTGAGCTTCTTCCTGAGTTTCCTGCCTAGCAACAAGCTCTCAATTCCAATCCAACCGCCAAATAATATTAGTGCCATCATCATGATAGTAGTGAACAACTTTTGTCTTCTTAGATTTGCTCAAAGTACACAGTGTAGGAAATTTATCACGTAGAACCTCACCATTACACCAACAATCTAACCAAAAATTAATAGTGCTTCTGGATCCAATATTGCACACAAGCCTCGATTGAATGTCCACCCCACATTTCATGAACTTGTGTTTTATAGAAGCGACCTCTTTTCACACTCCCAAACCCAACTTATTACACGAAATCATTTTTGTCTACTCCTACCATGTATCGCTTCGATGACCTTCACCCAAAGTTGATCCGTTAAGGTCTTGTATCTCCACCACCACTTACTAAGTAGTGCAAGATTCGTATTTTTAATACAACCCACCCCAAGCCGCCCCCGACTTTGGTTCTAATATTCTTTCCCAAGCAACCCATCTAACTTTATTTGAATCGCTTGACCCAACCCATAGAAACCGTCTTTGTAATCCCTCAAGAATTTTTATTATCCCGGATGGAGCTTTGAATAGTGACAAATAATAATTCGGAAGTGACCCCAGTACCGAGTTAATTAGAACTTTTCTGCCCGTAAACAATAAGTTCCTAACCTTCCACGCTGATAACTTCGAATTTAACTTGTCAATAACCACTTTCCAATACCCAATCCTCTTCATGTTAGCGTCGACTGGTAACCCAAGGTGTATGAATGGGAGATTTCCTTGCACACAGCCCAGAACCGAAGCCATGCGACTAACCACTTGTTCACCCACATTAACCCCAAATAAATTACTATTCGATAAATTAACTTTTAAACCCGAGGCTATATCTGAGTATCCTGTGCAGAATAACGACATTACTTTCCGACCACTTACCTAGGAAAAGTGCATCGTCCGCGTATAATGGGTGTGATATTTCCGGTCCACTATTGGGCAACTTTATCCCCGAAAATGTTCCTGAATCAACAGCTTTCTTCATCATAACGTGCAATGATTCCATAACCAACGTGAACAAAAACAAAGATAAAGGTTCCCCTTGTCTTTGCCCCCCTCTTCATCTGAAATTCGGTAGTCGGGGCACCATTCAATAAAATCGACGCCTTACTCGTGAATAGTAGTCCCATTATCCAGTTCTTCCATCTACTTGGAAATCCCATATTATGCATTGTGTTGATCAGAAATTTTCATGCCACAAAATCATATGCTTTTTCAAAGTCTACTTTAAATAACAATACTTTCTTTATAGCCTTCTTAGCCCAAGACACCACCTCATTTGCAATTAATGGGCCATCAAAAATATTTCTTCCTTTTAAGAACACCGATTGTTCCGATGAAACTATATACCCCAGAACCTTTTTCAGCCTAGAAGCTAACACCTTCGAAATAATTTTCCCAATACTCCCAATAAGTGAAATTGGCCGATAGTCCGAGATTAGCATCGGATCATTTTTTTTTGGAATAACGCCACAAACGATGAATTACATGAGTTGTGGATCGATCCATGACAATGAAACTCCTCCATGATTTTCAACACATATCGTTCCAATTTATCCCAATATTTTTTGATGAATTCAGAAGAATAACCATCCGGCCCAGGGGATTTCTCCCCACCACAATCCCAAACCGCATTCCGAACTTCTTCGCGGGTGAATGAACTTATCATACTGTTCGCATCTACCTCCGATAATTTCTTGAAACCTTCACCATTTAGTCTTGGTCTTCTTGACATTGGCTCATCAAACTTATTAGCAAAAATTTCAACCACCTTATTTTTTATAGTATTCGGGTCGGAAACCCACGAGCCATCAATACTAATTCCATCCACCTTGTTTCTAATTCGATTGCTATTAATGACTCCATGAAAAAATGCTGAGTTCTCGTCCCCGTTTACAACCCACTCAATTTTCGATCTCTCTTTAAGGTCATTAAATTTACCCCAATCCCACTTCCTCACAAACTGTCTTTGAACTTTCCAAACCTCCTTTTCCTTTTTCATTAAATGGCGTAATTTCAGCAATTTCTTCAAGTCTTTTGATGTCACTCTTGGCTTTTCTAATGCCACTCTCCTCCTCTTCACTAGCTTGAGACTCCATTTTCTGATGCTGCTCTTTCTAATATCACTCTTGGCCCATTTTCTGGTTTATTCATTTACTTGTCTCTCATTAACTTTGGGTTGGGGTAGTAAAGGTACCCTCATGTGAGTCCTATTTAAGGAGGACTTAATGGACATTCAGAAATCACCTAGAAACACATACTCAGATCGTCGACCGCATTTTTGTGACAGTAAACAAGAAGCAATTATTAGCAGTCACCTCCCTACTCCTTTTTCTCCTTTTAGGTCGGCATTGTCTTTCCAGCCTTAGACGTTTAGCAAAGGATCACTCACGTGAATTGTGAAACCATCAAGTTTAATCATCCTTAACCGGAGATTGTAGCTAGTGTTTATTTAGTAAGTTCCATTTATATTATTATCTTATCGCCCAAGATGGCCGCACCATAATTTATGATTGTTAGTATCAACAACTCTAAAGGCGTTCTGGTTGCCACACCTTACATGACTCGTTATGGTTCAAACCAAATGCTCATCGAACGGTACATATACACACTCTGAGCAATCCCCATCAATTGTTCCAGTTACACACTGAACGGTTTTCATAAATCTCGGTTAGCAGGACACATGCTTTTTAGACACATGTTTACACATGAAGCTTCTGGCAGCCCCATCAAACATTCTAATCACTCATTTACTTCTTAAACATTCACCGACAACAACAAATGGCCAAGACTACATTATACTAGACTTAAGGACTTGATGACGATACTTTTAACTTAGATGTGACCCATTTTGTACAGGTCCATCACTGGGTTTGATCTGAACCGGATACACCTTGTCCTTGCACTTTTAGTCGAGACCTGGCACTAAACTTGTGGATCCTTGTAGCAAAGCCGCAAATGTGAATAAATTTGAATTAAGGTTTACCGTGACATCGTCTTAAATAAGCGGCCTTAAGTCAAACTTTTTGGCAAAGCATGGACCTGATTGTATATGTGCCCAGCACTTTGCATAACTCATGACAAGTGAACATAATGAAACAATGCCATTAAGCTGCCAAAACCAGTGGTACAAATCTATACTGCGATTATATTGATGGGTTAACCAAGATCATTCAAAATCATATCCCACTAAAGAAAACATCATTGAAGCTGTACGATAGCAGTTTAAGAAGTAAAACATAAAACTCAAAATTGTATTAAAAATTGATCTTCTCAAATCGTTGTATTTTTACAGTAAACACTCGTGAGACTTGAATACAGGTGTATGTGAGATCTAAATGCTTGCATAGAAAGATTGTGATGATTTGACCTGGACTCAAGTCAACTTTTTTGCTCGTGCTCCTGCTCCTCCTCAGGTAACGGAGTTGCTTTCAGATCCATATGGCCTTAAATAAGATGACAACAATTATAAATTTCCGTATACCATTTCTTTGTTGTTGAAAAATATGTTAAAACATTTGACAAAATAGTCTAGTATATTTCACGGGATAATCAATCACAATATGCGTCAAGAAAGACAAAGCACATGGTAAAATCGACATACCAAACAAGGACACCAATGATGGGGGCTTGGAAGGTCCATTTGCCCTCATATCTATGCCTGCAAAACAATAATTAGTCAAAAGCTATGCTTCTTTCTTTTGATCAAAGTATATGATCATATAATTTAGCAAATACGATATAATATATGTAGCCATATACTGAACTGATTAAATATAAAATCGTTACATAAGGAAGACATTCAAAATCAAAGGTCTACTACGTACTGTCATCACAAATACATGGAGGTGGCCAATGACCGAATGGATTGGAAGTCATCAAAAGTCTAATTTTTTGCATACAACCTCATAAATCATTCCTGGTTCAAAGACTTAGGCTATTATTGTAATAATATTGTTGGGTAGTCATGAATTAATTGTCTGCAGACAAACCCAACCATACATGACCCATACTAAAAAAATGAACCATTTCAACCCGACCCGTGCTGTCTAGTTACCATCCAGCCCGACCTATCTATCTTGTCAACTCTAGCTTTATCTGTAATTGATTGTCTGCAGACAAACCCAACCATACATGACGTCATGACCCATTACCAAAAAAATGAACCATTTCAACCTTGACCCGCATTGTCTTTACCAACCAGCCCGACCTATCTATCTTGTCAAATCTAGCTTTATCTGAACAGCATTCAACATAGTACATATATAATAAGTTGTCAAAATTTTACTACGTGTTGTTCCAATGTGATAGAGGGATGGTTTTATAATAGTCCCCAACTTCAGAATGACTGACAAAAAGGTAAAATGATGATTAAGGGTCATTCAAGTTGTAAGAGAGTTTGTAAATCAAAAGGTTGCATACTTGCATCTAATCAAGATTTGGATCATCCATAGCCCATAGGAAACTTGGTAGAAATCAGGAGAGTAGTTTGCTTTGAATATGAGAAATGGAAACTAAAACTGCTCCAGAAGCATACCTGAAGTTCCAACGGATTTCAACATATCCGATTTCTTGAAGGTGTATCCTATGAAATTGGAGTCTTTTGACGTTAACATCTGCAAGTTCACATTTAAAGATGCATAAGAAAACTCAATGCTATCTTTATCATATACATTACACCGAAATGATGAAAACAATTTGCAGACAGGTTTTTTATAAGATGTAGGAAAGTAGGAAACTATTACCTTTCTCCAAGGTCCCACTCTTGGTACAGCTGACTGAGGATCTTCCACCTAGCATAGCAAATATTGGCACATGGAAATAAGAAAGTAAAATTGTAAAAATATAATCACCCTTTTTCAGGAAGCGTAACAAGGTTTAGTAATTTACTCATAATTAAATTAAGTTGAAACTTATAGGAAAAGGAAATAAAATGGAAAAAGGAAAAAAGAAATTACTAACATTTTTTTTAAAACTAGTTCCATACACAGAATATGAATTTGTAACTAACAGAGCTTGAAAAAAGTTTCATACTTTTTTTTTCAAACTAGTTCCACATACCCTTCTCAACCTTTATTTCAAATAGTTACTAAATATTCATCAGAAATTAAAGTACTTACTTCAGGGAACTTCTCAAAATTCTGAGTATCAAGTTCTCCAGTGACAATGGGTTTATAGGCAGCTTCCATTTCATACAGTGTATCCCACTTCACCCCTTTAAACCATGGATGTGCCTAAAAGAACATAAATTAGTAAGAGATATAAAAACTTTAAAAGTGCTGAACTTTTCAGTATATCATTTGTAATTTTAAAGCTCAAGCACTCAAATCCTATGCAACTGTAAAAAATATATATATTTTATAGTCTACCTACCTTTATTTCTTCCACACCACCAGTACCCAACCTTGATTCCACATCGCATAGCAAATGACAGATCAAATCCCTAGCCTCTTTTGAAATTTTTGGTTCTTCAGGGAATTTCAAACATGTCCTCCAATTTATGATCTTGCGACAAGTCATCCTAGGATCATCAGAACAAAATGGGGGATAACCAATAAGCATTTCATACATGATTGCCCCCAGTGACCACCAGTCACACTCCATTCCATATCCTTTTTTCAGCAGCACTTCAGGTGCCATATAATCAAGAGTTCCAACTGTAGAAAATGCCTACAAAACATGGTTTTACACAATGAAATGTTGTTGATAAGCACATGGAAGAACAGAAATAAAAGCAATTTATTTTTTAAAATGTCAAGAAAGTAATACCAAGGCACGTCGATTACGTTTCCACTGTTGCAATTTTTCTTTTGGCATCAACCAAGGAACTTGCTGCCCATCGGTGTCATTTAAGGGCCCCTGATTTTCATAATCTTCGTCATTTAACAATATTGATGAAAATTTACTCTCTATGGGCTTACACAAGCCAAAATCAGATAACTTTAGATGCCCATTGCGGTCCAGTATCAGGTTATCTGGTTTAATGTCCCTACAAGTGAAAAGAAGTTCGAAAAATGCTTCAATCTATATTCATACTGCATTTGAATTAAGAAAAGATCACTTGAAGCAAGATTCAAGTATATAATGTTTTATCAAGACATATAATATAATACCTGTGTATGTAGTTGTGCTGATGAATAGAATGAATGGCCAATATACTTTCAGCCATATAAAATCGAGCAACATCCTCAGAAAGAATATCTTCTCTCATCAGCAAAGTCATGATGTCACCACCAGGTAAATATTCCATTATAAGGTACAAATAATCAGCATCTTGAAAAGAATAAAATAGTTTTACAATGCATCGACTATCAACCTCCACAAGCAAATTCCTCTCAGATCGAACATGTTCAACCTAAGCACACAAAAGATAAGAAATCATCAAACAATGAATCCCTAAGATTTAAACCTTTACACCAACCCCTTTCAACCTTTAAAACATAAAATCTTAGGTGAATATAATGGTATGACTGGGATAAGAATATAAGATTTAAGCCACTGGCAGTCTCACAGTATCATCTTGATCTAATAGAAAATATCAAACACCCTTATACAAAAGAACATAGATAACATACGAATTCACATGATTCAAATAATCATACCTGCCCACGACTAAGCATATCAGATTTCTTCAACTTTTTCATCGCAAAGACTTCTCCAGTAGTTTTAGCACGACATAATCTGACCTGCATAATACAATTAGACCATGATCAGATTAAGTTCTAGCAAACGCTTAGATACACAACCATTTTTCGGTTCTTTGTACTCTATTCTCTTAACAATTCCAAGTTCAATGACTAGATCCAAGTTATTAATCAATCAAACTCCACAAAACTTCAAAATCCTAATTCTTAAAAAGCATACACACGTTCGGAAGTTGCTAATTCACCTCAAAACAAATCAATACTATCAAAATTCAGTATCACTAGCACTACTATAATGAAAATCAATAACAGTTTTAACAGATTAGAGCTTATACCTCGCCAAAAGCACCTTTACCGATCAATGTCAAAAGCTCGAAATCATCGATCCCAATCTTATGCCTCTGCAATCTCATATACTCCGTCTCCTTCTTCTCCAAATTCCTCAACAACTGCTCCTCTTCCTCACTCGAAACCTTCGCCTCAGCCGCCCTCCTCTGCAACGCTCGTCGCCTATAAAATTCAACAATTCAACATAATTGAACAACATAATTGACGATCATAAGTGATACAATGAAATAACAACCTTTCTTTCCGATCCTGCAATCCTTGGAGATAATTCTTGTAATGATTCTCAATCAACTGCTTAGCAGCTGCAGCCTTCTGTCGAGTAACTGGAGACGAAACAGAGACATCAGGTTCTAAATTAAAGCCTTGATCCGGCCTCATAACAGATGGTTCCACCTTTTGCCCGTCCATAACTGATGTTTGTCCACAATTGATGATTGGAATAGAAGTTTAAAACTATAATCTAGATCTCGAAGAAGAAGAAGAAGAAAGGATTATTATTATTATTAATGATAATAATAATGGAAGGAGGAAGGTTCTGTATTAATTATAAGAGGAATTGGAATCTTGTGACAGAGAGTGATGAAATCGAGGAGATCTGTAACTCATTTGTTATTATGACTGACAAAGGAGAGAGTGAATAATAATAATATTATATAAAAGTATGTGAAAGAAGGAGGTGTAGGAGTTGTGAATGAAGGTGTATGAACTGTCTGTTTGTCTGTCGATGGTTACAGGGTGGACTGAATTGGGACTACTGGAATTGTAAGATGGAGTGCAGCTGACGCCACTGCGATCGCCATATCCATCTCATTCTCATTCATTTCAGATCTGTATCTATATGATCATTACTACTAGCCGGGACCCGCAACTTACGGCGGAGTCGACAATACAGAGTGGAAAGATAATTCAAAACTTAAAATGATTAAAAGAATCAATATGTAAGGCGTATGTTTGTGTGTTTTTAAGCATTTGTGCTTCGCAGTGAGGTAATTTTTTAAATTCTACAAGGAGATATAATAGCATTCTACATTCTATATACCATATGTAATTTGACCTACATGCCGGTAAAAAAAATTAGAAGTAGCGGTTTGACTCATTAGCAACTATTGTTATACTAATAGTCTCATTTAATATGTTGAAAGTGTCAAATCTGGAGAGATTGTTGAGGAGTTGAAAGCTTTATAAGATCCACATTAAGAGGAGGCTGGAACGACTCATATGTAATCAACCTGCAAAGAAGCATACCCATAACTTTTTCCACATGATAAAACCAATGCAATAAAACTGTTAATCAAGTGCACCATAAATTTCTATCAGTGGCATCGAAAAGTGAAATTAGAAGTTAGGTTAGTTGAAAATATTCCACATAAGACCTTACAACCTGAGAACTTTTTAGACGTGCACAAATCAGTTTTTTTTAGGAACTGAACCAGTTAAAACCGGTTCGTGTTTGGTGCCGGTTCATGTCTGAACCCGTTTTGGTTCGGTTCGGCTCCGGTTTTACCAGTTTGAAAGACCAGTTTGGGTTCGCGAACCAATTCATGCGCACACTTTTTTTTATGAAAAGGCATCACAATTATTTTTTTACGTAAAGTTTGACTTTTATTGATTATTACATTCTTTGTAAGGTGTATAGGTATATATATATATATATGTGTGTGTGTGTGTGTGTGTAGAAACATTTTTATATAATTTTGTTATATTTAATTTTTTTATATAAAATTGTAATTTTTTTTTATAAAATATAGTAGTCAATTAATTTTGTTTGATACCCTTCTCAAATGATTTGTAATATAATATAGATTATAGATATAGATTAATGGTAATTGAAGATTATTATAAAAGAATTTGTATAAGTAGGTTTTGCATGAAGATTAGAAATGGATAAAATTACATGACATTTGGGTCTTAAGCATGAGACTTTTCATATGTCATCTTAAAATTAATGTAAAATGACATTTGTAGACATCTATCATCTTCCTCCTAATGTAGTACTAGTGGGAATGCCCGTGCGTTGCCACAGGTGCTTTTATTTTTTTCTTTTTGCACACCTCACGTGGCGGATTTCACATAATTATTTTTAAAACCAATTTGCAATTACAACTAATGCAAGGTCCCAGCCTCAAGTGTCGTTCCCTTTGGTCTGCGCTTCAATTCTAGTAACCCCAAAATCAGCTAGCTTAATTGATATGTCAACAGGTATTGATATATTATCCAGCTTCAAATCCCTGTGAATTAATCCAAGTCCATGCACATACTCCATTCCCCTTGCAACATCTAGTGCCTACTTAACTATCAATTTCAAAGGCACTAATATTTTTAGTCTCCTACTATATAAACATCATGTATCCATCAATAATAAATACATATTATTCAAATGTTTTGCAATAATGTATCTGTCTTAATACACAATCTGCATCTCAATGTCTCACTTATTCCCATCATACAATCAAACTTTAAATAGACTTAACATACACTAAATATAAAAAAAAAGTAATTAACCTTTTCACCTCTCCATGATATTGTATAAAGGCAGCCCAAGTCTTCCAATAACTGGTGCCAAAGGATTTTCTTTGTAAACCCATTGCAACCTGCAAAATTTAACAGTAACATGAAATTATTAAATATATCTGAAGATTGTCTTAGGTATATCTCCAATAATGTAGTGTATGAAGGGTAATGAAGCCTTTTTTTCTCCCCATGATGCACCTAAGTCCAAATGAAAAGAAATGAGTAATCAAAATACGAACTTGACCACCGATTCAGTTACGCGATCAAAATAACCCTTTGCTTCAAGATATCGTAAGCTGAGTCAAAAAAGCATATGAAGTTTGTGCATTGACCATACACCACAAGGGATCATGTTTCTTCGGATCAATCGGCAATGCTTCATCCAATATCGATATAGCATCTGCATAATCAAATCAAACAAACATCAAACCAGACCATCACACACCCTGCACGCTACAACACTAAGTCAATTCCTACTAATTTAACCACCTTCCAGCAAAGCCCATAAAAAAATTATGTTACCTTTATCATGGAATTTGATTGATGAACATTTTGGAACATCGACAGTTCAAGCAACGCCCCCTAAGCTAATTCTAAGATGCGATTTGATGAGAGAAAAATATGATGTCAAGATGATGCATAACTGGATGAACGGAATTCCCAATTTCAATCATTCTCGCTCTATTAATTTCTCTCCTTCTCTCTTATTGAATAGAAGGGTTATGGAGTCGATATGTATTCACGCAATCAATGGTAATAATGTAATAATAATAATAATAAAATAATGATAATAATCTATGTTATTATAATAATAGAGATGACTTGCATTAGTCATTTGTATAATTGTAATCAAATGTTGCACATAGGGGCATAAAGGGAAGGATTTGACAAAAATATAGTTGTTTACCTTGTGCCTCTTGATATGCCATCTTAAAGTTCGTGTAAAATGACAACTCTACTCATCTCTCCTCCTTAATAAGATAACATAGATAGATTATTATTATTATTAACTACTTTTTTAGAAACAAGGTTGGAATAAATAGATGTGTAGGGGTTAAAGCGGAGGCAAACATGTTGGTCGAACATTTGAACCAGTGTGATTGTTAATGGGAATGTTTGCAAGGTTGGAAGTTGTGTGTTAACCACTGTTGAAATTGGTTTCACGGCGCAATACGAAGAGGTTTGAAGGAAATACGTGCTTGAGTTCAAAATAGAGTTGTATGTGTTAATCATTTAGTTTTGGATTTTGTCGGACCATTGTGATGTTC
This sequence comes from Ambrosia x helenae, assembly GCA_030844895.1. Taxonomy (NCBI): domain Eukaryota; kingdom Viridiplantae; phylum Streptophyta; class Magnoliopsida; order Asterales; family Asteraceae; genus Ambrosia; species Ambrosia x helenae. The sequence goes on along the minus strand of JAUTDX010000512.1, from coordinate 2,625 downwards.
ATGAAATGGATTATATAATCGTTTTAACTAGCAAGTTGAGAATGTGAAAGAACACAATGATGTAATGTATATGTTTAAGGACTTACCTAAGTCATTTCATCATTACATGTTTGTTTGGGTTTGAGATCCTCTTCAAAGATAGCCTAAGATCTACGTTTTATGACGCATGAAACCCCCACATTACATAATGAAAACTTGCCTTCTATTACACTAGTTTGCTTTCAAATAAACACCCCCCCTAAAATTATATATTTGTTCAAGCTCCGCTAACGACTGTCAACCTCAACGTCACACCATCTTCAACTAATATTATGCGTGGCTCCCCACCCTCAAGAAAACCAGTTACGGGAAAAAAAAAAAACCAAAATTGGTTTTTTTTAATTGTTCTTTTTTTTTACAACCGGTTTTTGTTGGTTCCCGCTCTTTAGAAAAACCGTTTTATAAGGGTTTTTTTTAACAATTTAAAAAAAAAACGGTTTTAAAATCAATCCCAACCGGTTATACCGGTTTGGGGGTTTTGTAAAAAAAAAAACAATTTTAGACCGAACCGGTTTTCCCTCCACAAAAAAAGGTTTCTTAAAAACCAGTTTCGGTTTAGAAAAAAACTATTTGCACATCTCTACCCTCACCATCATGACAACCCTTCCTCCACCTAACTACCCTTACCATCACCAACAGTTGAATTGGCCATCCTCAATCCTCACGACCTTCATGATCATGTGCAACTTGGGCGGTGTTCCCCTCATGGCCACGAGCCCATGTAGGATCACGATCCCCCGCTCGCGATATACACCACACGGCGTAAAGGGTTTTCTCTCTGCCACTGGGCCAATGTCTCGGTAGCTAACCTTCTTTTCTAATAACTTTAATAGTTTATAATTGTTTATTAATAAAACTAGGGTTGAACCCCGCGCTTCGCGGCGGGGAAGTAGGGCTGTAGGTTTTTCTTTGTTAAAGTTGCAACATAGCTAACATAAATGTTGTAACACAAAAGTAGTTTACAGATACTTAAATGACCGTTTTTTGGATTATTTATAATTTGAATCATATATACATACAAAAGATTTTGTCACATGCACTGGCTTATGATTGTCGGATGTTTTGTTTCATGTTCAAAAAGTATGGTTGCATCCTCGTGTATCCAGTAATGGTTACACAATCGCATGTTCATTTTTTTAAGTTAAAGAACACAACCTATTGAAAGAGAATCAAATTAAACGGATTAAAAACATATATTATATATAGTACAAGGGGTTTAAAGAATTAAAGGGTAAATAATTATTAATTATAATTATAATAATAATAATTAAAGTATAAGTAAATATAAACATTTGCTCTTTGTTAAATGAACGCAAGATGGGAGAAGTGTAATTAAAAAAATAAAAGAAAAAGGCGTAACTAAGAAAATAAAAGGAAAACAAATGAAAGATGGGAGAAGTAAGGAAAAGGGGCTATGCTAGGATCGAACTCGGCCTTTGAACGCACCCAAATTTCTAACTTGAGCTACAGAATGGGCAGAAAAATTACAAAACAACTTGGACTTATGTAAATAAAAAAAGTAAAAAATAAAAACCACCGAATTCCTTGACCAATCAAACAAAGTTGGTTACTGTTTACATTTGATTTTGTTAGTATATACAATACATTGAATTGAATGTAACTAAAAGTTATTAATGGCAACGTCTTTCGAATTGAAGTTATGCAAGTCCATTGTGGACGTCTTTTAAACGATAAGCCATGGTTTTTCCACAAATATTTCCGTCAATGAAGGGAGACCGGGGACCAAATGTTCACCGGTTAGATCCCTGAGGGCATCAATGGTAAATAAATAAGTGGGAGGTTTTTGCAAATTAGTAGTCATGTTTTTAGCTTGCAAACATCAATGTTACTTTTTACACTTTTCTATGTTTCTAGATTTGAATATATTAAAAAAAATTCCAACAAGTAAAACATCTCCTCCCCGATACAGCGTTGACCTTACAAGATCCAATCTTTTTTTTTAAATTACGTACTTTATTATATTATGTCCGCCCATTTGAATTGAATTCAACTCGTTGACTTTACAGATCCAATTTTTTTTTTTAAATTACTTTGTTATATACCCAAGCATTATAGCCTAGTGGTATCTTGGTGGTGAGATAAGACTTAAGGGCCATAAGGTCCTGGGTTCGAATCTCACAAAGGGGGTTTTCTCATAATTATGAGTTTCCTCCTCGTGACCCATTTGAATTGAATTCAACTTCGTGTCTGTTTCATGTTAGCTTGTTTTGTGTTAGGTTTAAATCATATTTTGGATCATTACAGATTGACAAATTTTACAACAAGCTCCGACCAACAATCATAATCAAATATATAATCAAGTATTACATTTGATTTTTCATACCAAAGTTTGAATCTGTACCATAAGAGTCAAAACCATATTTTTATGTACTTGTAACCATCTTTTTTTTTTTTTTTTGTAAAATCATAAGAAAAATGTAAAACTCGTATTTCTAAAAGCTACTATATTTTGTTGGTTTACCAATTAAAAGGATGCATTGTCCTGTCGTTTTATGATACAAATAATATACCAAATAATTGGTGTATGATAATGTTTATTTCACCAACAAGTGTTGTAAAGAAGTA